>CAHIKZ030002112.1:4632500-4672500 GCA_903632075.3 Acanthosepion pharaonis
AGTCTAGCAATAAATGTTTTGAAAAACCTGGTGTTACAAATTGAGAGAGAGAGAGAGAGAGAGAGAGAGAGAGAGAGAGGTGGTTCATTTTAAGACTTTTAGCAAATGACATAGATGCAATGAATTTTTTCAATAAGAAACTCGATAAATTGAGCGAAGAAGTACATGAAAACTGATTTCGTAATAGTATTTTTTAAAGATAAATGTAGAGCCAATGTAAATGAATCAGATATTTTGCCCAGAATTTCTGTCCTTTACGAAAAAAGTCAGTCGACACAGTTTAAAAGACAACAGGGAGACAATGGATTAATGCTCCTCTTAGGATGTAAGCATAATAGACACGAAAATTTTAAATATTTTCAAAATTGATGACGCCACGAACATAAATGCCGAGTGTTATTATAAGTATTTTTTTTTTTTTTTTAGCGTGCGTTAATGTTCGGGCATGTTGCAACAAATATCTTTACGTTAAATATTTTGTTCATTTAAGAAAATGCTCCTTCATATTCGGCGAAGATAAAGACTTAATTTGCCAAAAAGTTTGAAATACATCAAATTAATAACCACATCATATATTAATAATGAAAAAATTGTGATGTCATTAAAAGACACGATGATTCGATGAATTACTATAAATGATATATATATACACACACACACACACACACACATATATACACTCACACACACACGCACACACACACACACACATATATATATATATATATATATATATATATATATATATGTATATTGCAGTAAAAAAAAAATTCGCCTAAAAATGAAACAGAACTAGTGCTTTTAATTTAATTACAGAATTGAATTTGAAGTTGTTAGTTTCTTTTTTGAAAAACATGATACCTCTTTTGTAGCGATGGAATCATATTTCTAAATCAGTTAATTTATAATTATATATATATATATATATATATATATATATATATATATATATATATATATATATAAACTGCATCTAGAGATTATATGCAAGTTATGAATTGGTATAAAGAGTTACGTCTTTAATGTTAAAATCCTATTATGATGTTGTTTAGATTCTACTCAATATTATTAACTTAGATATATAGTGATAGAGAAAATTATTGTTTTTGGTTGGAAAAATTGTTACTAAGTTGCCAAAACAGACTAATGTGACTGTCAGTAGTTTATTTGCAACTATTTATTTTGTTACTTTTACATTATTATACCTTGTAAAACTAATGTAAAAAATAATATGAAAAGATTTTAGAACAAATTCGTCAATTTTTTAAAGGAAAAACATAAAAAAACATTTTATTTTTAAAATAAAAGATATATTAAGAAAAAATAAGAACCTCCTAAAATTTATTGCACAAATGCTCCTTTCTTTTCAATAACACTTAGCAGACTATTGTCCACATCTGATGTTAGATTTGCAATTTTAGCGGCTGGTAAGTTGTTTGCAGCCACTTTAACTGCTTCCCAGAGGTCACACTTGCTGTTGAATTGCCTTCCATTAGAATAAATATCTCTCTTGAGGATGCTTCACAGGTTCTCAATGGGATTCAAGTCACAGCTATTTGAAGGCCAGTCCATAAGAGAATCTTCAACAAATCCCTTTTCTTTCAACCAGGATTTAGTAAACTTTGATGCATGTCTTGGTGCGTTGTCTTGCATAAAGATCATAGATCTAGACTGGTATCAAGCCATTCAAAGAAATATTGCTCTAGAAAATCACAGTAACTTTTGGAATTAATTTTAACCCCGTCTTTCAGTTTAAATGGACCCACGAGCTCATTACCAATAATCCTAGCCCATATCATGATCCCACCGCCACCTTTTTGGCGTTTAAAAAATTTTCTTGAGTCATGTTGCTTGCAAACCCATCCTCGAGCCCATCAAGGGTGATCCTTGATTTGTCTGTAAAAAGCACTTTACTGAAATTAGTTTTCATGTACTTTTTTGCCCACTACAATCTTCTTTCCTTGTGTTTTTTTGTTAAAATGGGTTTCTTTATTTGATTTTTTACATCAACAAACTTCCTTAATGCTTTACACCTTGTTTCCCTTGACACCATAGGAGCTCCAGCGGCCTCAAATAAGAACGCACTTGACACATTTGGGTTTCTTATTAATTCTCTTCGGATATATGATAGAACTCGCTTTGTTAAATTCCTGAATTCAGCCTGAGACTTTTCTTTCCTTGGTTGAATTCCCATTTGACATTTTTTCTTGATTGTTCGATGGTCCCTTTTCAAATTCTTAGAAATTTGAAGCGAAGACTTTCCTTTGCTAATTTCTTTGATTATATAGTTCTTTTCATTCTTTGTTAGTTCTTTTTTACGGGCCATAATACTAAATTCTAGTTCATGCAAATAATCTCTTGACACTGCAAATTGCTATAATTACTGAAAAAATACTAAATATCAATCTGAAATTGAAAATTGGGACTTAATTACTTTCATGCTTACTCGCTATACATAATAGTACAAATTATTTCATTGGATAACACATATCTATGAATTTTACATAAAATATTTGACAATACATCTTTTGCATATAATCTCTAGACGCAGTTTACATATATATATGAGACATTAATAAAATTAGTGGTTGAAAGTCGAATGAAGCGCCTAGCATGTCACATAGAAGAAATCCACATGTAAGAATAAAATATGAATTTAATGATTTATATGCTGATCTACTTATCATTTTGGATTCGTCATCATCAGTCGCTTAATCTGTAGACTGAACAGCAACATGAGATATTCTTCTCTACAAAGTTCGAACACAAACAGCAGAGTTGAAAGGTCAAGTCCACTCCATAAGTGAACATTATCATGTCAGCGTTTTGGCTGTCGACCTTTGCTTCTCTTGCTGGCTAAATTTCCTTCTAGGCATGACTTATCAATTGATCTGTTCTTTTAAGCATGCAGTTTAAGTCCTCTTGACTTGATAACTGATCTAACCAGCTTCAGTTTAGTAATGCTGAGTATTGTTAGTCATAAGTCAAATGATGTGGTTCTAAAATGGAGCGAGATTTTGAAGTGACTTTATCGTCCAGTTAGCACAATCGAGACCATATAACACAACTAGTAGGATGTAAATGTCAAAGAACTTAGCTTTCAAATAATAAGAAACTCATTTTGATGTTAACACTTCTTTGTTCCTGTTGAATATTCCTATTATGAATAGTTTTTTTTCACAAATTCCATTGCGTAATAAAACCTAACGCCTATTATGACAATATATTTTAACAAATATATTATATTCATTTGGCATATTGTAATATAAAAGTCACACGATATATTTGCATATAAATCTAAACATTCAGTTGGTTAATAGCAATTTTGTTATGAAAAATGCTTTCATCATAGAATCTGATATCGTCATTATGTGAATGTCATTCAAACTAAATCCAGCTTAAACAATACAGAGAGGAAGACAAATATGGAACAGACAGTGAGTGGTGAAATAGAAGGAAAGAAAAGAAGAAAAAGAAAAGAAAATTATCGGAGGAGGATGAAAAAAGAGAAAGTGAAAAAGAAAATATAAGACAGCAAAAAAATCCGGTGATAAACTTCAAGCAAGACAGACGTGGTGGTGCTGAAAAGTTCCCAGCCTAAGAACGGGGTAATAATATATAATATACAATGGATTCAACCTATATGTTAAATCATTTTTATAGCTTTTCCCAAATCCCTGAGGCATGGTCATTGCTCATTGAGATACTGCCATGTTGCTGCTGCTGCTTCTACTGTCGCTATTGTTAACAGCTGCTAAAAATTCGAAAGTCTCCTCTCTTATATTTCCTTTTAATATCTGAAAAGAGGAATTCATCAAAGGTAACAAGATATGATAATTATGGTGGATGTTCTATGTCCTTAATCTCCGAATTCTTCAAAATATCCAATTTCTTTCAAATCCCGTATGCAAGTATATTGTGATGCAAAAAGCGAACATATTTTACAAGGTTCCCTTGCCGATTTTATTCCTAGATTATTATTCTGAATTAAGGTCATTTCGTACACAGTCATTCATTCAAATTGATTCTTTATAAAACAAAAAACGTAGCCTTGATAAATTTTTCAGAATTTTCGTTTTTCGATTTATTCGACCGTCGGGAATCTGAGCGCCGCCATTGTTTGGATTTCATCATAATTATGTCACCAGGTTCTTACGTTTCATCAACAGTGACAAGTCCTTTCGTAAAATTATCTCTAAATTGCTGTCAAATCAGCTTTGAAGTGTCGACACGATATCGTTTCTAATCGACATGGAAACATTTTGATACGCACATGGCTGACCACTTCTGCATAGACAACTACCCAGGAATTAAAAGAAAATCAGTTTGTTCGCTGGATTTCAGCAGTTCATTTTTTTGAAGATTTGTTGAACAACCAAAATTAGGTTATAAACATAATCAGCAGGAGTGGATCGCATTGAAGTTCTTGAACCATTTGCATCTTGAATTTCAAAATCTACAAACCGGTTGTTAACACACAGATGTTTGTATCAAACACTCAGGAATGACCTATGGTGTTTTCATAGGTTCAACACTAAATCATTCAACACTTTCCGTTTATATGGCTCAGTCAATGAAACTATAATAAGCGTAAGGATTCTGCGAATTAGGATTTTTCAACAAAATAGCTCAGAAAACAAATGACGTTCGGATTTTGAGAAGTGTATCTGGTTGAGAACTTTCCAGGATCACCTCCTGGACAGAAAATTAAGAAAATTCAAGAAATATTAAAAAGCGAGACAAGAATCAAAGTTAAAAAGAAAAGAAAATAAGCAAGACGAACACGGAAACAAATAAACGAATGAAACTAGTCTACTGAATGACTCGACAAAATATTTCGAAGCAATCTGAAAAAAAGGACACTTAAATATAACTTTATTTGAGGCATGCATAAAAGGACTGTGGAATATTGATTAGCGACTCAGACTGAATCAAAGAACCAAGTTTGAATTCCAATCGAGTTCATTCATTTACGGGTAAATAATCTTGAAAAAAGCATGAATCTATCGCCTGTTAGAGAGACTGTCTCCTATAGCATTGGATGACGTTGGATTCAAAACCTGAAGAGCGTTGTTTACGGATCTTGTGGCACACTATATGCACCAGTTCTCTGTATTCGGCTCTTCGGAAAATTTTGGTTGGTTCTACACAAGCCTTTACCATTATAATGTGTGTGTGTGTGTGTGTGTGTGTGTGTGTGTGTGTGTGTGTGTGTGCGTGCGTGGCTGTTCGATTCTAAGAATTGAGTAGATGTACTATCTTATGTCCTAAACGAAGATAGAGTTCAGGTGTTTTTTTTATAGGTGTGCATGTAAATCAGTGAGAGCTACCTAATAATCTGTACCTCTCCCTGTAAGAATGAGTCTCCAAGGTGCTGGAGAATTATTGTGGGTATTGTGAGAAAAGGTTCTTTGGTTGGCAACATGTTCTCTATATTCTATAGTTTACTATCAAATGAAAACGGAAGCAATCGACCTACCAGAAAATCAGTCAAGGCTTTCTCGTACTCGTTCCGTGTCATTCACGTACGCTGAAGGGGGTCGCTATTTTATCTTGCAGGACGAAACTATGACAAACGTTAAATATATTGAGCATAAAGGGGTCTGCAACAAGATCTGTGCATGCCACACTTGACAAATCAAATTCTCATATCAGTTGTCCTTGCAATCTCCAAGGTAACTCATACTACACAATTATAGATCCAACACCAAATTCATACGACATTCACAAAAAAAAAACGAGTGTCACGGCACTTACGTTTCATGTTTTCTTTTGCAGACAAGGCAGAGTAAGCAACGGCATTAATAATGTTATGGATATTGGGAGTAGAGGACGAAACCCCATGGGATTCTGTATAGAATTTAGGGAGCCTTGGATGGTGGGTTGAGAGGCAATAGCATTTATTTGTGATGATATTTGACTTAATATCGCCCTTTGTTTTATTTATTATCTATGAATTGTCAAGATCCTTGGGAAATATATTACAGGGATTTCCCGTTGTTTCCTTCACTGTTTTGAGTTCAACATAATCCTTCACATGCCGTTCACATCTAGAGAGTGCAATCTGTTTCGCAATTTAACCAGGGACAAGAGAAATTCATTTATTCCTTTTCCAAATGTATTAGCAAAAAATGAAGATAATACACAAGAAGAGAACGTAAACTCGATTTGCCTATTTTATTTTCTGAACGATAATTTGGAGTGTAATAGCTATCGGCACGGAAATTGGAATTGGCTTACAATTCAAATTCTGAGCATCTTACGTTTATTCCACAATAAGGCCCTTAAAATTCATGAATCTATCTTCTCCAACCTACGGGTTAAATAGCACCGAAGACTGGATTCTTCAAACTTGAAGACCAAGTTGAAGATAGATAAACTCCATCAGGCTGTCTTATCCTAGTCAAATCTACTAGGATTCTAATGAATTGTTATTGCTATCCGCTTCGTTATTGCACAGTATTTGAGATCACGCAGTTTTCCCGGGTTGCTACTACCTGTTCGGAATTGACAGGTCCCTGGTATCCATTTGCTACATTTGGCCATGGCAAACTTAGAGCAGAAATTACCATCACGAAGATGTAATAATCTATGTTTCTAGCCACAGCAATCATTCCACTGTCAAAAATGTTGAATTCTGCCGGTGTGCCACGACGGTCCCTTGTACCCTACCACTTTGCCTATTACGTCACAGATATGTCATCCTGTAGCGGTATTTGCGTTCATTTCTACAAATAGGGGAAGATGAATTCTTTGAGTCTTCTACTGTCTAATGTTTAGTAATTTAGTTTATGTACATGCATTTCTCTATGAAATTACCTTTTGGAAAATCCAAAATCGGACGTGTGTTTCTAGCGCGCGAAACGATGCTAACATCCAGTTTTCCCATTACTTGAACTCACGCCAAAAAACACTACTGTATTAAATACTATATTTTAATAAAAAGTAATAGAAAGTTCTAATGTTCCAAGAGCATGTTGAAAAATATTTGTGTTCATTTTTTATTCATTAGGTTATGCGCTTATTATTTGACCTAAGTATAATTGTTAGTATTTTATATTGTTATGAAAAAACAACCATTAAATTGTAATGACTAAACCTAACGTTAGTTGTCTTTTCTTTGACAGCTTGTGTGTGCCTTTGAGAAAACAAATACCACAAAATTGTTTTCATTAGATTAGGCAGATGATATTGATAGAAACAAATATTTAAAAAAATAATGTTTTAAATTCATTCACTAAAGTCCAATATATTTGCCTAAACCCTTTTAACGCCAATACAAATACAGCATGCCTTATATACTTACAGTCACAACAAATACGCAGAAATAGTAGTTTTTCAATACTTACGAAAAGAAGATGATTATTATTTACTGAGCTGAGTCTGGCACAAGGACAGCGTAAAAAGGGTGTTGTAAGATTTTACTGCATCATATCTCCATTTTGGTATAGAATGACTTTTTAGATTTTTAATTTTCTCCAACTATCACAGTCACACCATAGGCTAATATATAAATAGGATAGGATTTTAAAAAGTTACTAATCTTTATAGGATTATTTATAGGATATAGAATTGTAAAGAGTCAGTAATCTTTATAGGATTATATAGGATTATTTATAGGATATAGAATTATAAAGAGTCACTAATCTTTATAGGATTATATAGAATTACTTATAGAATATAGAATTGCAAAGAGTTAGTAATCTTTATAGGAATATATAGGATTATTTATAGGATATAGGATTGTAAAGAGATACTAATCTTTATAAGAATATATAGGTTTATTTATAGGATATAGAATTATAAAGAGTCACTAATCTTTATAGGATTATATAGGATTATTTATAGGGTATTGATCTATAAAGAGTCACTAATCTTTATAGGATTATTGGTAGGATATAGAATTGTAAAGAGCCACTAATCTTTATTGGATTATATAGGATTATTTATAGGATTTAGGATTTTAAAGAGTCACTAATCTTTTTTTGTTTTGTTTGTTTTTTTTTTGTTTTTGTTTTATTTTTTACTATTTATGGTGTTGCTAGAAAATATACAGATATCTCATTCAGACAAGCACGGATAAAGTAAAGATTATATCATTTTGATTTTATTTAGAAAACCCTTCCTTCTACAGAAGGATGCTTAGAATACCATGGATAGAGCATTTACGCAATGAGGGATTTTAAAGGGAAATCGGATAAAAAAAATAAAGACATGTATACTTACAATCAGAAAGAGACAATTGAAATTTCGCAGTTACATAATGAAGAATGAGTTCTTGAAAAATAATCACATGATTTATTAAAAGCAGAATGGACACATGGAAATAGTGAATAATCTTAGTAACGGGAATCTGTCAATGGATGACAGAATAAGGAAGGTGAGAATTAATAAAAAAGACAAACGTTACTAAGAGCTACAAAGAAAAGTAACATGTGGAGAGCCATGGTTGCTCAGGCCTTGAAGGGACACGGCATAACGAATAATAATAATAATAATAATAATAATATATGTTTTCTACTCAGATTGATTTCTAAACGGGATTTAATAGAAATTACAGATACGCCTTCATTTTGTGCAGGTTTAAGTAATTGCTGTTCTTAAATTTCCTCAGATTGAATCTGATAGGAAAGGATTTAATAGTTTTTAAATCTTTCATATGATGAATTGATTGACGTTGTTTTTTATTTACGGCTTATCAACACTAAGGGGGGTTATTTAAAGCTTAAGATTGTAAGAATAATTCTCTCTTTTTGCAAGTAAATATTTCATTAACATTTTGTTTTTTAAATAACAACGATTTTTCAGATGCAGTTAATTCTATCTAACACATAGCTGGGGTGAGAGGTGGGGAATGAGATGAATACATAGGAGATGTAACGAATCCGACAAGGATTCGAACTCGAATCACTAATTCCTCATTATACATTATATCAACAAAACATTCTACAGTGTGAGACAAGAAATAAAATGGCGTCGCAAATGTTTACAGATACGCCTCTCTGAGTTAAATGACATTCACCATGACAAAAAGTTGCTTCTGTAGCCATAAATGCCAATGACTTCGAAACAGACAGACACATGTAGAAACTAATATAGCACACTTACCTGGCGTAATTTTTTCCTCTTTGAATTGCAATTCTGACGATATTCTTGATGATATTCAGTTTATAATACTTTTCAAAGTTTCCTCTTAAAAAGATGTATTTAGAGAATTCCTTAATGCCTGTTATTTCAATAGAATACTAAAAATCGTTATTTATTCAAATGAAAGAATCGACCGTGTATAGCGTCAAGAGGAGGTGAATTTAAATAATCATAAACACCTAATCATTTGTCGGAATTTGTGAAGAGAACAGTAAATTGTTGCAGAAAAATGGTTTGTGTAATTCAGTTAATTTCATTACATTAGGGATTAATTTTAAAATAAGCTGGGCTATTTTGACTAATAATGAATCAATACAAAATTTACTATCTTTACAGATATAGCCCAGTTCCCTAATTTTAGCCTAAACAGGCATTTGATTGATTCATATGCTCCATTGAAAGATTCGTTTGAGCCTAGATATTAAGAAATTTAACAAAAGACGTTCTTTTTCTTTACTTCTTAAGAACGCATGATCAAAATTATATTCTCTGTTGTATAGTTCTCTCTGTTTTGCACAGTCTGTAAATATATATATATATATATATATATATATATATATATATATATATATATATATATATATATATATCTAGAGACGAGACGCGTTAAATTTGAGCAACATCTAGCCGACACACTGAGGTTAAAAATAGGAAATTGAAATTATACATATGACACACTCATATCCTCTCTCCCACCTCACTTCGTTAATTTTACGTATACTTGCTGAGGTCCGTCAAAAACGTGTGAATTTCTTTTCATTTTTCATTTCAGCTTTTGGAAGTAAAGTTTGATGATCCAGAACCCTGTTAAAGGGGTTATGGTGAAATAGCTTATTACATGGAATCTTAACATGGTGTTTTTTATTCAAACATATCTGCTCTGAAATTTACATTGAGCTCTCTGGATATCATCCTCCTCAGGTCTACCCATACGGATTACCTAAGTTTGCATAAACTAAATAATATATATATATATATATATATATATATATATATATATATATATATATATATATATATATATATATATATATATGTTTCTGTTTCTGAGATGAGGTGTTGTAACTAGTTACACATATTTTGGACTGTTGTCCCCATCTTTATTGTCATATTCAGGACGTTTCAGTCGTTGTACGCTCCAGCCTTCTTCAGTTGATATACATTCGAATTTTTAACCGAAACGTTTACTTCGTCCATTAGCGTAGATAGTTCTCATTCAACGTGTCTTGCTTTTTTCTAGAGATCTCAGTCATGTCACTGGATTACTTCAACCAACTTTTATCCACCCGGCCATGTGTCCCAAAAATTTATCCATTGATGTCACCCAGTGAATAAAAGCGGTGGTTGAAGAAATCCATTGACTTGACCCAAAGAGTTGCGAGTTCAATAGCTGGTCAACTTAAAGAGTTGAGTTACTAAAGTGAATTAACTGAAACTGAGATATCCAGAAAAGGCATGGCATGTGGAACTAGAACAATCTACCCCAGTGGACGAAACTAATGGTTCGGATCGAAATTCCAACGTATATCACCTGAAGAAGACCGGAGCTTACAACGGCCTAGACATCGTGAATATGACACTAAAGATGAGGACAACAGTTCGAACAATGTAAATAGTGAACCGTATATACACGTGTAACGCGCGATCTCGCATATCGTGCGAGCCCCAAATTTTCATTTATAAAAAATGATTTCCTTTTTTAAGAGACCTAACCTCTTTTCCTCTATCTCTTTATCCCATCTTCTAGTTGAATAACTTAAAAAGACAATGATAAGAATTTCGTTAGTAACGCTATACTCGTTGCGTAAACGAATACAGCCATAAACAACCGAACGAGAAACAGCGAAACCTCTTATAAACGTAAACAAGGGAAAAGATTCGCTATGTTTGTATTTTATAATACGATACAAACATGTGAATCTTACAGGCATTATTATTGGATACCGTTAAGTAAAACATCAGTTTTATCAACACCATGTTTATTTTAAATACACCTGTACTTTTTGATTACAGTAAATTATAGTTTGGTCAAAGGCATAGCCAGTGCCAGCAGTACAGATGCTAATTTTATATCTTGTGTATGATGCAACCCTTAAAATTACCTTCAAAATTAGGTCTTCAAAGGTCGCATGATACGCTATATATATATATATATATATATATATATATATATATATATATATATATATATATATATATATATAAAGAGCGCCAGAGAGAAAAGCAATAATAACAACAAAAATTGCAATATGAGCTCTGGTTAAAAATAATACAATGATAACAGCAAAAGATTGCAATATGAGCACTGGTAAAAAAAAATGGTTGCTGAAGACATTAGGTTTATAATATCCAGAAATTCAGGCAAATGTCCTCAAGGACATATGGCACAGTGACAGGACCCAGAAAGTGTGAGTCCAATACCTGGTTAAGGCAGTGGAGAAGTTTCAGAGGGGAATTAACAGGAGATAACGGACATTCATTAGACATGGCACGTGGAACTAGAACAGTCTGCCGCAGTGAGCGAAATAAAAGATTCAGTTCGGCATTCCAGCCACCTGAAGAATGCCAAAGCGTACAACGGCCGAAACGTTGTGATAAACATGACGACAAAAATGAGTTCAATAGTGCGAATAATGTAAATAGTATATATATATATATATATATATATATATATATATATTATATTTATAAATATAAAGTGAACTTAGAAGTCAACACTCTCTCTCTCTCTCTCTATATATATATATATATATATATATATATATATAGTCTGTTTCATGCTATATGCAATCGTCAGGCCACGATTGCATATAGCATGAAACAGACTGTCGCCTCTAAGTGTTGACTTCTATGTTCACTTTTATGTTTACACACGCTCTATCTCTGATATTGAGCACTTTATCCCATAATCTTAAGACTATATTTCTTCATATATATATTTATATATATATATATGTATGTATGTATGTGTGTGTGTATATTGTTGAACCTGTCTAAGAAATGTTGGTTTAAGTGATTTGCTGAGGAAGGAGCTTGTACTTATAAACTAAATATTTGTTGTATAAAGTCAGTTCTACAACCCTCATGATAAATATGTGTAGTCCGCTTAAATATGCAAAACTGCAGTTAGATAAAAGTAAAACCATATTCTTATTATTGACGTTTATAGACTTTTATATGAAGAGCAAAATACGTAGTCGCCTATGAGTAAATAATAAGTAAATAACCATTTATAATTTCGTCTCTGTATCAGGACATTTTACAACGAATTAAAATAGTATAGGAAATTATTAAACAGCGTTTCTCGATCTGAGAGTCTCTGCAGCATTCCTGGTGAAAAAAAACTGCTTTGTAGATACGGCGACAATTCAGGAAAAGAACCGAAAAATCACTTCCATCACAAATGTGATATTTTCTTCTGTCAGTAGGACAAAAAAAAACAACAAAAAAACACGGTATTTGAGATGATCCAGAAAAGTAACATTTGTTTTCCGTCTTTTCAGTTATAGTAGCATCAAAACTGAAGAATTTTAATACAATTTTAGAACACATAAAAAGTCAACAGGAATTCTTTTATTAGTTCTTTATAAGATTTTATTCAACTTTTAAGATTGTGGATTTGCTCGAATAAATATTAACGAAATAAAAAAAACGATCATGCAACAAATGTTTTCGTGTGGCACCCCAGCTCAAAAGCAATCGGATTGTTCAGATCAGGCATAACTAAAATCATAAAAACAATAAAAAAAAATCGTGTGTAGAAAATAATATAAAAATTAAACTATTAGATCATATGATGATTCAGCAATTATGCAAAACCTCAAACATCTCTGTCACCTCCCAATTTCTTTCTCTCTTTACACATATATGAGTGTGTGTGTGTGTATGTGTGTGTGTGTGTTTGTGTCATGTTAAGAATTTTGAAGGGAAATGAAAAACTTCATTTCGCATGTCATAAAAGTCATTTCTCTCTTCGAAGCTGATATAATTACCCGCTTTGTAAATTCCTTTTAAAATAAATTTCGACAAATTCAAGGAATCATGAAAAATTAATATTTTGAATTTCCATTATAATTTTAGATTTGCAAGAGTAACTGCACGAAACATTAAGTAAATATTTGGCTAACGATGCATGTGTGAAATACTTGTTCAGTGTTCATTCTAAGGATAGTTACGAAGTAATGAAAGGCTTGCCAAATACAAAGAAGTCAACATTGAATAAAATTTTAAGAATACAGACGGAAGTCAGATTTCAACGTAAAGTAAGCGGTGAAAAATATTGTTAAAAAATGATAGGTGGGTATTGTTCAAAGCTTGATAGAATTCTGCTTCACAAAGCACACATCACAAAAATGACATTTACTTTCACTTTCTTCATGGTGGGTTGAAAATGCCAATATAGATTCAGGACGTTTAAAACACAATTTATCGGTTTATATTCTCGTAATGTTGTTTTCGGAAATAAATTGTTATACCATATCTCACCTTTATGGCAATATTCATTAATAGTTAATAAATTCCATTAAGTATTTCTACCAAAAGAGATTAAATAAAATGACCAAGTGACATTTTTTAATAAAACGAACAGAGAAAAAATATGCGAAATTTTTCTCTATTTTGTTTTGACATTTTGCAAATTTGAAAATACTTGCTGAATGAAATATGCTCTCATAAATCAAGTGACCGAATCGAATTTATGAAAACCACTTAAATGTCTGCGGCTTGGGTTAAAAAACTAAAAACGATTTGATAAAAAACCTCCGTTCGCTTTCCCACCGAATTAATGCGAAGTATAAAGCATGCATCTTTATTGTTCGTTTAAATAATGACTTCCGGCTTTGTAAGGTTATTTTTTTATAAGGATAGAATTAATGGCGGGAAAGCTGTTTGCTTGATACAAATATTTGTTCTACTTGATATTTCATTTCATGTCCATCATGTGTTCTGTCAGAAATAATCGTCTCACTCTTCCTTGATTTTTTTTATAAAAATGAACTCAATTAGCAAGAAACAGCAGCAGATATCTCAATGATTTTGAGGCAACCTAACTAGGTTGGATGTTCAAAGATTTGTTCCGGCTCATTATTGTTTCAGTTTTGAGTTTACAGTTTATTTCATTTGATTTATTTTCGTTTAAAGAATAAATAACAACAAAACAGGAAAAAAAGACAACAGTCGCTAACCAGCAAAAGTTTAGATGATCAGTGTTGCATACAAAATCACAAATATTACATATGTAAACAAAAAGAAGAGAATATTTATAAAATAATGTTTATAAAAGTGAAACTAATTCATCCTCTGATGATTCACAAAATAGAATAAAGCATATTATACACACACATACACACAGATATATATTTATATATATATATATATATATATATATATACTGCGCCTCACTTGATCAGACACTTCATCATTTAGTGATATATAAAATAAATAATTATTACAATCTAAAAGTTTATTTGTTCAATGATAGCAGCATTTTGCTGCGTCGTTAGAATGTAAGTCGCTTTATTCTGTGTAGATGTAAAAAAATTAGATCAAATAAGCTGATTGAAATTTCATATTGATAGTTACGAGGCGAGTTTGAATCATTAAAATGGACCCTAATTGAAGGACGTTATCTCACGGATCTGTTTGGAGTATCAAATAAGGAGAGTCAAAAACGTAAAGACGTCGTTTCCTTGTTTAAGTGGCAAAAGAATTAACACCGAACTATAGGCCCTCTTTTAAAAGACACCTACAAGGAAAATTGAATGAAATGTGTAACCGAATATAGGAAACTTATTTTCAACTTTTCTCTAGCGAATACAGTTTTGCTCTTTGTGAATAAGATTCGATAGAGTCAATGTTGGGTGGCTACTGAATCATCCTCGCAGGTTCAGACATCAAATAGGCAGAAATAGTGGAATCGTATGGTAGGATTAGTTGTAATGATATCGAAGGCACACGTGGATCCTTTGTCCAAGAAGACAAACGCTTTTATAAAGATTATCTTTATGTCCAACAATACGCCATAACTTTCACCAAAGGAGGCTAATGAATATCTTAATAAATTGGGTTTATTAAGATATTTGCGCGTTTGAATCTTGTTTGCCCGACGTTAATTCAACTTAAAACTTGCGTAGCATTCTAAAAAAAAAGGTTTACATTGGTGGACGGCAATTTAACTGCAGAAATTAAGTTTAGAATGTTATTGTGGGTGCTGCGCAGTTTGTTTCTGATGAAGGAATACAATAGTTTGCAAAAACAATGGATGGATGACTTGTAAAACTAGTTTCAAATTATGGAGTATACATCTTAATGCAGCCTTCATAACTTGTAGTCGTTTTAGAGACAATGTTTTCAGTTTTAGTATTTACCGTTATAACTCGGTCTACTAGTTGTAATGATAAACTTTGATTAAAATATACAACAATATCTACAGGTTCTTACAATTTCACTAACCTGGTGAAATTTGGATAATCCAGTAAATTGTTGATCCATTGTAAAGGTGACAGGTAGCGCATTATAATTTATATTATGCGAATATTCTGATCATTACGAGTGCAATTATATCTTTGAAAGCTTTCATTGGCTTTCCATAAATAAGGAAGATGAAAATCTTGTCACATGTGAGATATATATATATATATATATATATATATATATATATATATATATATGAATATCACCAGGAAGGGGTAGATGATCTCTTCAGCGTATGGCACCTTTGAAAACCATACACTGAAGACCCACGGCTTGTGAGTGAATTTGGTTAGACGGAACTATATTGGTTCAGACAATGGTTGTGCTAGCACGAAAGCACAAGTCATTGTGACCGCGGGTTTGAGCAAGTTGGCCTTGTTGAAATGGTTGATCACGTTAGATAACTCTCTCAGAAACTGTATCTAATCGCTGCTTAGTTGCAGTATAAAGCACAGGCGCGCTCTGTTTGTGTTGAACACAAATGTGCCTGAGCGGACGTCTGCAAAAATGGACTGGCTAGCCATCCCTGTAAAGAAGCATCCTCGGATAAAAATGACGAGCCATTATATGCATTAATATATATGTATAAAGATGATGATTCAATGTATTCACGCACTATCAACCGTCATATATAATTATCTTATCTGTTTTCTTATTTGCGTTGCGGTTGAGGAAAGAGAATTTTTTAAGTGCAACAGAGGTCGGAACTTAAGCTAAGATAAAAGAATGACGAGTTTGAATTCTGATTTTCATCACTGGCAATACAATCATCTTTCCTCTATTTCAACTTAAAAATGAAACGTAAATCCCAAATTAGCTACACACACACGCATATATATATATATATATATATGTGTGTGTGTGTGTGTGTGTGTGTGTGTGTGTACAGACACACACACAAAATATAATTATTAATTTAAAAATTATAACATAAATATGTTATAAAATCACTACAAAAATAGCCATTGGCGGTGTTGAAACAAAATGGCTATTTTTGTAGTGATTTTATAACATATTTATGTTATAATTTTTAAATAAATAATTATATCTGCTGTACTCTGTATTGAGCACTCTTTTAAGAATAGTAATTGTTGGTTATTGGAATTTATTCTGTATACAACAATCATATATATATATATATATATATATATATATATATATATATGTCTGCAAGGATAAAGGTGTTGGTTAGATTCAGTGACAGGAACCAAAGAGTGTGCGTTTAATACCCAGTTAAGGCAGTGGAGAACATGGAGAGGGGAATTAACAGGAGATAACTGATGACATCCATTAAACATAGCATGTGGAACTATAACAGTCTACCCCAGTGAGCGAAATAGAGGGTTCAGTTCGACATTCCAACCAGCTGAAGAAGGCTGGAGCGTACAACGGCCGAAACGTAATAAATATGGCGACAAAAATTAGGACAATAGTCCGAATAATGTAAATAGCATATATATTCCTTCACACACACACACACACACACACATATATATATATATATATATATATATATATATATATATATATATATATATATATATATATGTGTGTGTGTGTGTGTGTGTGTGTGTGTGTGTGTGTGTGTGTGTGTGTGATATCTATACCTGCTCTGAAACACTGTTTTGCGATTGTTATGTTCATAAATATGTGTTAATATAGACATTTGTATTCGGAATATTCATCAAATGAAAATGAATGGGTTTTAGGGAAATTACCGTAAGCCCCTCTTCTTACTTGAATCTATTTTAAATTAAGTAGTGAAAATTTTTTGCCCCGTTTCAAGCATCAATTACTGGCACTGTTTAATGACACATAACTTTCTCAGATACCAAGCAAGTCAACATTCCTTCAGATTTGTTTTGACAGATTGTGTTGCGCCAATCTTCAAATGAGATGAGTCTGATTTAAAGATCAACATTCGAAAACAAGGGGTTTGAATTTACCTCCTAATGTTTGGGAAATACACAATTATCTTTGCACAAGCATTGTTTATATCAACATGTCTGTGTGTTTGCGTGCACCTACGCGCTTTTCCATGTGAAATTTAGATATATGAGATTACATACATTTCTTTATATACACATTTGTGATTTTGTATGTATAGTAAGAATATATATTCATACACACGCATATATATATATATATATATATATATATATATATATATATATGGTTGTATGTTTTAGATTTTTTTTTTGCATATTATTCCGAAAATTATTTATCATTTGATAGCATTTAGTTATATACAGTAATACAGTTGATTTTCTGTGTTGGAATTGCTTCGTTAGAATTTCGATATCAGACTTTCTTATTTCGATTATGTCAAAGAATATCAGTACTTGTGGGAGATTAGTTTCCTCTTAAGTACGAAACGATAACTTGTTAATGACAGCCCCGCAGCAACTGCGATTGAGATCAGAAGGAGCCGATTGAGGCTTACTCTACATGAAACTCAGAATCGGGTAAAATATGGGAAGGAATTATTTATAACTTTTTCGTTTTCTTTTTCTTCCCTCGTTCTCGCTTTTTCTTCCTTTTCCTTCCTTTTCTTTTTCGCTTTCTTTTTGCTGCGGAGGGCTCATTTCAGATTTTAAAGAACCACCCTTTATGCCGTTTTCGCACGGAGAATTTCATCTCAAGGCAACCGAGTTCTTCCTTCTGGTCTCCCAAGATTCGCATTTGCAGTTTGTAATTACCCTGAAAGAAAAAAACAAAAAGGATAATCAGTGATAAACTTGAAACAACACTTATTATTATTATTATTATTATTATTATTATTATTACTATTACTATTATTATTATTATTATTATTATTAAAATAATTAAAAGCCGTGTTACTCAGCTCAGTCAGTCAGATAAGTGTCATACGTGATGCATGCTTGGGCGATCATGTCTCTTTCAATTCATGACTGACGGAACAGAAGATATTTCCGCAGTAGGTTGCCATTTCTTTCTGCAGTAGACTGGTTGCCGACCAAGACTACAAAACCCAATCAACCCTGTTATTTAACCACTATCTTAGATGGCTTTACACCTTTCCAAATGTATTTACGCGTGAGTGAACGTAACGAACTCGACTGGAATTTAAACTCAGCTCTCCGATTTCTCATTCCGAGCCGATATCCACTGCAACGCACCGACAAATATGGCCGACTTGAAACCATTGAATTATGAATAGTCAAAAATGTAAAAAGTGTTTGTTCACCTAGTATATACCAAGTATACTAGTATTATGAAATCCTCTCATTAAAAAAATGCACAAAATATAGAATATTTTCTTGAATGTGCTTCATCAGCCATATTCAGCGCATGCAAAACGAAATCATTATTATTATTATTATTATTATTATTATTATTATTAATCCTATTCTTATTGCTTTCATTCCAATTGATTCCAGTTCGAAATTGCCCGAAGCTGAATATTTGTTCCGATTTCCTGAAATTGTCAAAAATTGAACATCCAAAATAATAAATGCATTTAAAGATTCTATTAAAATGTATGTAATTTTCAATGTATTAAGTGTGTGAAAAAGTTCCCAGTGCTTTTATTAAAATTACTTAATACTAACTTGTAATCCTATCTAGAACTATTTTCTTGAACTTGTATGAACTGATACACATATATATTACGGGGGCTTTTAATTCCATGTTAACAAAATGACGACAGGGTCGATGGAAGAAATACTTATTACAATATTATGGCATTTTGGCTGACGTGGTCCACATGCAGCAAAATGTATTTTCCACACGGCAAATGGACTTGTTTTTGTTGAATTCTAAGTTCAGCGTCACCAGGCATCAGCAATTCGCCTTTTTTAACCCAGCAAATACAGAAAAATAACTTCATTACGATTATGTTAGGTTTATGATGTTTGCTATTGAAAATCTTTTATACTCTGGCTCATTTTGCGAACACAGGTATTGGCTATAAAGCATACTCTTTCCCTTGAGGGAGTCTATCCACATTATGGGAACACACTTTGCATAAAACCTTGAGAAGACAGGAGACTGTACTAAACTTCAGGTTTATCTAATCTGAAAGCATTCACAGAATTCAATAATTATGATTCTTCTTTCAGTTTCTATGAGAGCATCAGACACAATCCCAGCAGAAGCTGGCCTGCCACTGAGGGGCCTGTTACTAAGTTTATTTTTTTATTTCTAGAATTGCCATTAATTCCATTTACTCATTTCCATATTCTGCTTATATAAATTGAAACCATTCTGTAGGAATTCATTAACCATTTATGAATCTTTGCAGCAAATATGCGCCCTTCTAAAAAGTGGAATTTTCTGTTAATACCTGTTTTCTCCATGCAAACATTTTAAAAGTATATGATATATATTCCAGATTTTTTTTAGTGTGTGTGTACGTACTCGTGCGTGCGTGTTTTCTGCAACACAATGTTTTCGAGTAAATTACAAATAGCAGCTTACATTTATGAAAGCGCCTGCTAATCCTCCTAATTTGGGAATATTTAACGGCACCTCATCGATCTGAAAGTCTCCTGCCAAGAACGGACAATGACATCGAATATTTTTTTCCATCAATCCCTTTGGACAGCCGAAGATCTGATATTTTTCAAGACTGTTACAGACATTTTCATAGACACTGCAAAAAAAAAAGCCAAGAATTTTACATGAAACATGTCCACGAAAAATATAAGCAAAAGCGAGAAGAGTACAGAAAAAGGGAGAGAATTAACAAAGATATTTTAAGTATATATGTTACGTTTTTATTCATTTGAGTCTAACATGACGTATTTTCTTAATCAAGGAGAGAAAGAGAGAGAGAAGAGAGAGATGAAGGTTGATTGAAGAATGAAGAACTGAAGTCAAACGGGAATAAAGAAAAAAATGGAAAAAGAAAAACGAAAAAAGAGAGAAAAATAGAGAGAAACGAGAGAAAAGAAGAGAAAAGAAAGAGAGAGAGAGTGAGAGAGAGAGAGAGAGAGAGATAGGAAAAGTATACGGAAAGAATGTTGAAAAGATTGGAAAGTGAATACAAAGTAGATGGAAAAGAGACAATGAAAGCCAAAAGTGAAAAAATCGCTTGAATCATCCAGTTCGATGTTTGTCTTCTAATGACAGAAAAGAAGCATCATTTCACAAATTTTACAGACATACCCAGTCACCCCACTCAAAAAAAAGAAGTTCCCTTATGACGGGAAAAGAGCTACGTGTGAATATTTTCATCACTTTCAGCGTCTTTCTCACTCATTTTTTTTCTTTCTTTCTCCCTTCCTTTTTTTCATTTTTACCCACATCACTGACATCCTCGACCTGAAGGTAACAGATGTAGCGAGCACCTGTTGAGGTGAAGTGAATGACGACATGAACGGTAAAACTAACAGGAAGCGTCTACACAGACCAGTAAATGAGACTGCCGCTTATAGTACGGCTATCTTGGAAAAACAAAACAAAAACACTCCTAAGTTCCTGCTTTTTATTTATATTTAGAATTTTCTTCACACACACAGACACACAATATATATATATATATATATATATATATATATATATATATATATATATATATATATATATATATATATATCGTTTTAACGTATGTTATACGTATGGGTTAAAGTGCCCAATATCAAGGATAGGACGTATGTAAATATAAAAATGAACATTGAAGCAAAGACCCAGCGACTGCTTGAACATTGCGATTAGCCATGAAACAGGCTGTCACTGACTTCAATGTTCATATATATATATATATATATATATATATATATATATATATATATATATATATATATATATATATATATATATATATATGTATATATATATATATATATATATATGTATATATATATATATATATATATATATATATATATATATATATATATATATATATATATATATATATATAAACAGTGATAATAAGTTAGATATTGTGATCGATATTGTGGATAACGTGATCGAAGTTCATGGATTAATAGAAGGATTATAGAGATGTGATTAAATATACATTAAAAAATTATACAGTATTATCATTGTTTAGGTAATAAGCCTTATAATATATCACAAATAGCTATATTGTGGAAAAGGAAATTTTCGACAATATATGTATTTTTTTATATATTTATTGTTATTTTTTAAAAGCTTTTATCGACATTCTTGTACATGTAGTATAATATTATACATTAATTACTATTTTTTTTAATGAATAGCTATTTGGGCTCAGTGGTTGATATTAATAGATACCTACTAATCTGTTAAAATTTTGGAATAATGCAGTAATAATAATTTAAATTTCATCATTCTGATAGATGCGGCGATCTGTAAATCAACAACACAACATGAACTTGGGACAATCTTTTCACAATTTCCGTTCGAATACACTACAATTTATTCGACAAATGGAAAAATACCATAAAAATTAAACAGACAGAATTGGTTGGTTCTTTTAATAAAACTTGCTTGTCTATATATATATATATATATATATATATATATATATATATATATATATATATATATATATATATATATAATATACAAATATAGATAACTATACTCGTTTCGAAAAACCCTCGAATTTTGATTTGACAATAATAGAATCTTCAATACAAACATTTCAGCGTGCTTGGGTGTCAATCTGAGGACAGTGCAGAGGATTCAGAAACAGTTGGACGATATATCCAGTCAACATTATGGTGTCTGGTGTGAGCCAACTTCCCCTGACGATCCGTTTAGGTGAAACCTAGGTAGGTTTGTCTGGCTCACTCGGTCTATCTATCTATCTATCTATCTATCTATATATATATATATATATATATATATATATATATATATATATATATATATATATATAAATTGAAAAATGAAAATAATACTAAAATACTAAAAGAGTAAATTTATTCAACAAAATCCCTATATGGCTAACCACGACCTCCAGACGACTTCGGAATCGCCTGCAACTCTTTTGGTTTAAGTTGGTGAATATTTCCATAATAATTGACTTCAGTTCATCTTTCGTGTTACAGGAAGTTTTGTTGGTCTCTCGCCCCCCCCATATTAATCAAGGGGGGTTGCAGTCTGGCGAATTAGGTGGCCAGATGTAAGGGGTGATGTGGTTGTAGAAATTGTCTGACAGTCATGACTGGGTTCTCCTGCTTGTGTGGCATGGTGCAGAGTCCTGTTTCCAGACATAGGATCTTCCTCTTGACCCAGGCAACATTATCTCTTCAAGGAATTTGATGTAGGCCTCTGTGTTGATTCTGAGACCCTGTGGCAAGATGAATGGAGGCATTACAATCTCCATGACTAATGATCACACCAGACACCGTAATGTTGACTGGATATATCGTCCAACTCTTTCTGAATCCTCTGCACTGTCCTCAGATTGACACCCAAGCACCCTGAAATGTTCTGGCGCAGTGAATTGCGTCATGGTGAAGTTTTTCTAACTTACGGTGCCCAATTAACCCTACTATGCTGTGCAGACAACAAAATTTAAAATATAAAATGGCGACAATTTGCTAATCGCACCCTCTTTTCTTTTTAATATACACACTTTTCTCTCAGTGGAATTACTATAACATCTTCCCTTTGCGAATAAGTGTTCAGTCCGAAACTCTTCTACTGCTGCTAGTCAGGGATATGTAAGATCTACATAAATGAGAAAACGTCAGTTGTCCCTTACCTACATGTATACCTGTATTTCTGTCCTGGCACACTTCTGTGACGTTGACTTTCGAAGTGTTCTTTCATCTTTGATATACGGAGAGTCTAGTTGTTTTCTTTCTGTCAGTAATGTTCAAGGCAGAATGATTGAGAGTCTTGAGAACTGCTATGTTATTGCCCCAACGCACTTAGAGAATGGCACTAAGACACGGATATGGCTACTATACGACAGCTTTACAGATCTTTACTTTGTTTTCACCTTAGTAGAAATATGTTTGTGAAATCTTTCAAAAGTTTAATTTTACTAATACAATGCCAAGCATATCACTGACCATAGCGGAAATAACATAGAATGAGGAATTTCTGACATAATGAATGGAAATCTGCCCTCCCCCAATGCTACCATATTCTTGTTGAACCATAATTGCAAAGTCGTCCAAGTTTTGCAAGTCTCGTAGGTGTGTTGGCGACTGTGACAAAAACACGTTTCTTTCTGCTGAAAGGCGGTTTTTCAACTGCTTTGTATGGATGGATAATATCTTCTCATCTTATTAGAATCATTTCACTGTAAAGATTAAACAAATCCGATGAGAAAACACATCTTTCTTGCATTCCTGATTCGATTCTGTATTCATATTGTTTTCCCCCAATACAGTTTAAGTATTACCATGCTAGTCAAGAGCAGAAAGGCTACCACAGCTACTAGTAAACAGAGCATGTTTATAATCTAATGACTCAATATACAAATCCACGTCCCTATCAGTCAAGACAATTAAGTGACCATCCAAGGTTACTTAAGGTTGGGCGTTGCCTTACATTCATCTTAGAAGACGCACACGTATTTTTCAGGGTATTTTTAGGAAAAAGAAAGTCCGTCTTGTAAGCCGAAAAATACGGTATTTGCATGTCTATACCATATAGATCAAGCTTTCCCAACATTTCAAGATATTCTTTGTGTTTTTCTTTATCCGATATCTTTGTATGTGATCTGCTACAATTGTTTTTGTTTTTTTCAGCGATATGATGGGCTTAGAGTATGGCTATTAGTCAGTTCAGCACTGGAACTCATTTCCGCTTTTTGTTTCCCTTGCGTAATCCTAAATTTATCCCATTTTTATACAATTTTTCATTTCATTTGAAGATAAATGTTCCTATTTTTTTTTTTAGATAATCATAAGTAAAGCATATGAAATATGGAATATTTTGGGTGAGAATTCAACATTTTATTTGTATCAATCATTTCGCCTTACGTTATCCCACTGCATAAAATCTATAAAAGATCAAATGTGTTCGTCTTCATGAAGAGCTATATTCATGTTTTCCATACTGAAAGATATTCTGTGAAAATCAAATATCATCACAGATTCTTGCTAATGACAGAAGCCCTTTGTTCGCCTGAAATACTAAGCTGCCTTATCACTTCGTAGATAGAAAATTAATTCCATACACACAGTATATGTGAAAGTGGCTATAAAATTGCTGCATCGCGTCACAAAGATTTAATTGATTTCATTACAAGATGATTGTTTTTTGCGAGCGTTAGTCAATTTCGACAAGAATTAATTCACACACTGTTTTCGATAATTCTGGCATAAAGTAATTTCCATTTCACAATAATTTATACGACAGCTTTTCATATTTCATTCTATCATATCGGAATCGATATGTTTTGCAACATTTTTACACTTGCCTGAAGTTTTTAAATGAAATATTTTTGTTATTCTATTCGTCTTTACAACTTCGTATTTACTTGTAATAGGATATTTCTATATATAAATTTCTCGTCAGCTCTCCAACATTTTTATATTTGTTTTTATCCATGTTCATGCGAACATTTAACTAAAGAGGTTTTCATAACGGCAAGAAATCTTTCAAGTAAGAATTTCATATCGCACTCCACCTGCCGCTTACACTATTATCGGACAGCAATTTATTCGTGACTCTAAAATG
This sequence comes from Acanthosepion pharaonis, assembly GCA_903632075.3. Lineage (NCBI taxonomy): Eukaryota > Metazoa > Mollusca > Cephalopoda > Sepiida > Sepiidae > Acanthosepion > Acanthosepion pharaonis. Next base: position 4,657,713 of record CAHIKZ030002112.1, read on the forward strand.
CAATAGACTGACAAATGTTTCAAATGATTTGAGCAAAGTGAAGAATGCAGGTTTGAGCAGGGATAAATTTCAAGATTTCGATACCTGATACTGGACGCTGAAAGATTTTCCCGCACTTGAAGTTTTGGCGCAAAATAATCTTATGTTTCACATTTGGATGAAATTTAAATGAGTAAATACTTATTTTGTTAAACAAGCTTAACTTTCATGACTAGTTGTACGAAACGATTTTCAGGGTTAATTAGATTCATGCCTTCTTGGACATATGATATCAATATCTGAAACAGTCTGGTCAGTACTGATTCATCAGGTCGTTTCGCACACTGTCACTCCCTTAAGAAAGGAGTTCGACTAAAAGTGCCCCTGTCTGCAATAAAGTACACGTATCTCTTGCATGTGTCACCTCTACAGGAATGCCCACATGTTGGGGGGATCAGGGGTGAGTTGAACAAGGATAAAATTTAAAAGAAGGGCGAGAGAGAGAGAGAGAGAGAGAGAGAGAGAGAGAGAGAGAGAGAAAGGTGAAACGTTTGTATTAACCTGCTTAGTAACAAGGGACTTGGCGGACGGCAAAGAGAAAAATTCTGAATGAAATGAACGCATATCAAGTTAAAGGCAAAGAAAAAGCAACGAATGAAGGAAAAGTAAAAGGGAAAGGAAAAAGAGAAAAGGACAGTGAGAAAGAGAGGGTGAAGTTAGTGAAAAGGCGGAAGAAAAAAAGAATGAGTGAATCAGCCGATAAGAAGGAAAGAAAAAAGGAAAAGGTGAAAGAAAAGGAAAATATTTTTAAAAATATAAAATAAAATTAAAGAAGGAAGGGCGGAGTGAGAAGAAAGAATTCTGAAGAAGAGACGATAGAAGAAAGAAGAAAACGAGAAATGAGGAAAAAGATGAAGAAGAAAGAAGATAATGAATTGGAAGAATGGAAGGAAGAAGGAAAAGAAATGTAAAAGAGAGGAAGAGTGGGAGGGGAAGGAGAAAGTGAGAGAGAAATAGCTGAAGAAATACGGTAACAGAAAAGATTCACCTGAGGCTGGGTAAGTAATATGAAGAAAATTAAAATATGAGCCGAAGAAGGAAAAAAGAAAGAAAATGGCTAAAAAAAAGTTAAGCTTTAAAGAGAAACAAACAGCGTAAGAGAAAGACAATACTGGTGGAGAGAGAACTAAAAAGAAAAACAACCATTTAAAAAGGGAAGACAACGAAGAAAGAAGAAGAAGAAGAAGAAAGAAAGAAAGAAAGAAAGAAAGAAAGAAAGAAAGAAAGAAAGAAAAGACAATAAAAAAGGTTGGAAAACAATGAAACAGGAATCGTTTAAGAAAAGGAATTACAAGATGAAATGAAAGAAAAAAAAATTAAGAAAGAAAGAGGAGAGAGAGAATGACTTACCATGATCCCACGCGGCTGTCGAAACATGGAAGCACGAAAGACATTTTAAAGATGTACTTTGTGACACTAAGGTCGATGGTCAGGCGACGTGGGAGGTCGTGGGTCAACGAACCGCCCATGCTTAAATACAAAGTCCCCGGAATGACGACGGGCATTGGACTGATTCTCACGTAGCGAATTCTGATTGGACGCTGAGGGTCTTTCCCTAGAAAAATGACAGAGGGGGAAAAAAGAACGAGATGTTTAGCCCAATTTCAAACAATGCAGGTTTCTTTCCTTGTTAAACATGAATACTTAACTTGCAAGCAAAAAGAAAGAAAAAAAAACTAGATAAGAGAATGGGTATTATATTAATTAATTAATTAATTGTTTCTCGTTTTTTATTGGTCGATTTAAGCATTATGTATGAGATAATGATGCGCAAAGTGTTGCCAGTATTATTTATGCAGCTAACTGAGCAACATTTATTATGACAGTACCCGAAGCAATGTATTTAGGAATATCCATCACGGTTTCAAGTTAAAAGGAAATAGTTGGGCTGTTCATACACGCAAAAATGTCTACAATCTAATTTCCATATTTCTTACTGATTTGAAATAAAACTTTTTAAAAAATACAGAATTTACTACGACATTCACAAGAAGATTATATTAAGGAAAAATGTTCTCTGCAAAAGGAATTAAATTTCTATTTATACACTGTATTAAATACTTATCATTCATTTAATCAAATTTCATATTTGTTTGAAAACAATTTTTTATCAGAGTGACAATAGAAATTGGCGTTTCATTTCCAATTGAACTCGATTCTGCTGCATGAGCATTTGTAGAAATAAACTTGGAAAGTTATAAATCCATCATTTGTCGCCTACTCCAGATAGAGTTTAATAGCAGAGCAATTCTCTAGCTTTGGCTGCCAACCGGTCTAGGAAATGATCAAATTCAATACCGATTGTGCTGGCAACTACGCTCCATAAAAAACCTAATGGACTATTATATTTTGATCGTGTGGAAAGACAGGAAAAGAAATTATTTGGTTTCATTGAGAAAACGAATGAAAGAAAGAAGGGAAAGTAGAAGTAGAGAGAGAATCAGATAAAGCTGATAAGAACAGATACTACACTTTGATCTTAGCCAATATTCCGAGAAGCGATTTTATTTTCTTGTAGCCCCACGTTGGCTGGATGTGACACAAGGTCAATGTGGAGAGCCCAATAACCCGGGCCAGGTCCAAAAATAGCTCAGCTATTGCTGCAGGTAGCTGTTACCCGAGATCGGGCACTTAATAATATTTTCACTTGATCTCCGTCTGAAAACAGAGACACAAGTGATAGATATGTATTTTTTTCCACCCGAGGGCAGGTGCTACACTTCGATCCTAGCCAAAAGGCTGAAAAGCAATTGTATTTTTTTGCCGCACCAGCTGGTAGGATATGACACAAGGTCAGTTTAATATGGGGAGACGAGTCCGTGCACCAGGGCCGAGTTATAAATGTAGATCAGCACCTATAACCATCGAAGACAGACACACAATTGAAAGCTGAAATGTACTTTATCCGCCCGAGGGTGGATACTACAGTTTGATCACAGCCAAAAGGCCGAGAAGCTATAACGACCGCGATAAAAGCGACATTTTATAGACGCACCGTATCAAACGACGCATACCGAGTAAGGCAATCGTCAAAAATCCTCTGCTGAATTATTTTTAAATTATTATTAAGAGAAATAATCGTAAGTCGGGGATTTTGCATTGATTTGGAAATTCTTGCAAAAATCAACTGTTCCATTTTGATTTCGTGGTAAAAGAAATTGTTATTGTCATAGAACTCGCCATGAGATTCTTCAATCATTAGCTGAAGAATTAAGATTTATCAAAAATTTCAAAGAGGAAAACCCGATATCCTTTCAATGAATATCGGAACATTTTCCAATCAATCCGAGTGCTCCAACTACAACTGGAATTATTGATGTCCTCCTGTGCTACATTTGTAAGATTTCTACTTCAAAATTCTTTTATTTTGATAGTTTTCTTAAGATCTTCAAAGATAAATTACATTCTGCAAGGACTGCCATGTCAATAAGAAAGCACATTCTGTTCTTGTGGTCTTTGATCATGATGTATGGGCGATTAGATTTGACTGTTCTATGTGTATTGTAAAGTTCCGTAAAATATTCCAGGTCCTATCTCTGTAATCAGGCCTGGGTGATGTTACTATCAGGACCTTTCAGTTTCATTTACGCGGAAATTGCATATTTTCTAGTGCAGATATTGGCTCACTCTATCATCTTCTTCTTCTTCTTCTTCTTCTTCTTCTTCTTCTTCTTCTTCTTCTTCTTCTTCTCATTATTATTATTATTTCCTTTGATTTCTGGTGTGTGCTTATTTCTTTCCGGGACTCGATCAGAGACCTAAGGTTAGAAATGGCCACATGAGATTTTCCACTGAGCAATTTTGAAAAAAAAAAAACAATCACACATATTCTACATAGATAAAGCCTTTCGTAAGGTGGGCGCAGTACTCATGAGAACAATTTTTTGCAAAATTTTCACGTGTTAAAACTAACTGATTCTCGAAAAATCAGATCTTCACATGGACATATCCTGACTCTTCGGCGGATTAGTGAGGACGTCAGGACAAAGAAACTACAGGCCGCCTGAATTTTTGTAGCTTTCTCTAAAGTCTTCAATTCTGTACATAAGGAGGAAATGAAGATCTTTCTGGCATATTACATCCCTTCCTGCAACAGTAGATACCATAATGATGCTATGTAAAAAATATCCAATCTTTGGTTAGATCCCCAAAAGGAGACACTAACTTCTTTGACATCAAAACAGGAGTCGTCCAGGGTGACATACTCGCTCTTTTTCTCTTTGTTATCACAATTGACTACATATTGAAAACTTCACTCGACAAATATCATCATCTAGATTTGAATTTATCATTGAAAACTCTCAAGTCGATATCCTGATCAAAATGTTGACAGATATTGATACAGATAACCTAGCTATTAGTGCAGACGCCATTGCTGATCCCACAGTTCTCCTACATCATACTGCCAAGGATGCTGCACTCTATGCCAATGCCGCTCAAAATTAATGTAATGGGCTTCAACCAGCAAAGCTCAATACAAGCTCTTTCAGTTGAATCTACATCTGTCGAACATTTTGCATACATAGAAAGCGAAATAAATTCTACTGAAAAGGATGTGAAAATTCGCATAGCTAAAGCTAAATTGGATGTAATATGGAAATCTGATTTAGCAGACAACCTGAGATTCTTTCGAACCATTGTAGAGGAGGTGTTAATGCATCGTTCTATTTTCTGCACATTAACTAAAACCCTAAAGTCTAAGCTTGATGGAACCTACACTCAGATGCTGAGAACTATATTTAAAATTTCCGGGAGACAACATCCAACTAAATCAAAGCTCTCTGGATTCATCCCTGGTATTTCTACAATCTTACTCGAATGCAGAATGCACTTTGCAGTACACTGCCGGCTTGCAAGTGATCTACTGTTCTGGATGCAAGATGTGATGGTTGCCCAGCAACCACCGACATTGACCATTTATATTATGACAAGGAATGCGATCCTAATGACCTTCCGACCATGATGCAGGACCGCGATGATTGGCGTGATAGACGCATGAATGTCCGAGTAAATTCGACCGAATATAAAAGAAAATGGTTAGTATCAGTAGTAGTAGCGGTGGTGGTGATGGTAGTAGTAGTAGTACAAGTATTAGGGGCTTACAGGCAGATTACTGCCATAGGGGATTGAGGCTTACAGGGTTACAGGCATATCATGTTGAAACACCAGTTCTCGTACGACTACCGAAGTTAAGCAACGTAGAACCTAGTCAGTAATTACATGGGTGACCGCTTGGGAATAACAGATGCTGTTATAGATAACGGCTAGAACTGGATGTCAGAGAACCGAGTTCCAATTCCAGTTGGTTTCGTTGTATTCAATTTCGCGTAAATACCATTGGAAAATGTATCTCCCACAGGTATGGGTTAATTAGTAGAGTTTTTATCCGTAAATTATTATTATCTAAAACAATTCTTACAATCTAAAAATACTTTCAGGCTTTAAATAACCTGCAAAACGTTGATACATCGTAAAAACTCAATCACACTATGGAAACTGACCAAGAATTTCCATTATTTCATATCTAGGGATTTTCTGTATCTTCTCATTCTCTTCCTTGTCCAGCAAGTTGAACCCGTGGACGTCCCACTAGTTTTGACTATTATTATCTTGTCTTCTTCGATTATATTTTCTTTTTTTCTTCTTTTTCTTTCTCTCATCTGTTCTATGCTATATTGCATGTTCCTAGTAGCTGGATCTGTGGAACATCAAGGAATATTGACCACTGTTATAAAATTTTGAATTCATTTCATATAGGGAAAAAAAGAATGCACAAATATTCTCTGTTGCTTCCTCTTTTGGATTTCTTTTAATTCTCTCTCCCCATAAAGAAAAAAAATTGATGCTTCTCATGTTATAACCTGTTTCGATCACCACCAGTGTTTCCATGATTTGCTCATTGTCCTTTAATATCTGTCCAGCAAGCTAGTCTCTCTTGATATGTTTCTTTCGATACCATTCCTTCAATGTAATATGTATATTTTTTCACATTGTCTTATCCACCAGAGATTTTTGTAAATGTTGCTTTTTTTGCTGTCGCCTGTGTTCATCTATCTCTGTTGACATCCAATTTTTTTGTGAGTGTCATATGTTCTGAGCCCTTTTCCTTTTTGTTGCCATTTTCTCTAAAGCTTCATCGTTGCTCACATGTTCGGTCTGTCTTATTCTTGTCATGTAAAACCACATTTCTTTTGCCTCAAATCACGTCTTCATCTGTGAGAAGATTGTCCAGCATTCACTGCCATATAGGAGCACCGAAATCATAGTTCAGTAAGACACTTAAAATATTCAAATGACTTTTCACTATTCAAAATTATTTCAACTGTTCCATAGTTTATAGATTCATATGTGTATGTGCGTGTGTGTGTGTGTAAGAGAGAGAGAGGAAGTCTTTGAAGAATTGTGTATATATGTGTGAGTGAGTCTATAAATTCATAATCCGTAAATAACATTAAAAATCCTTTTTACATAATAAATTGGTTCTTATCTCAATTCATTTAGTTCAGGTGTGAATATAAACCCTATAAAATTAATATCTTACAATATAAATTTCAGATCAAAATGCACGATAGAACAACGTGTGGGGTTCTGGAATTATTTGCTCAGCAATTGTGTGCGTCTATATGTGTTTAATTTTCTACATTTTTCATGTCTGCACCCTTTGATGTTTTGCTTGTTTGAAATTTATGCCCCAATAATTTCTTGCATGAAACAACTGGGCCCTCTGCACACAATTCAACGAAGGTAACTTAATGTATTTTCAGATAACAAGTATTTACGAAGTAACTTCTGCTTAAACAAAAGATATGAAAATGTCCGCATTCTTCCTTTCTTTTATATGCATATATTTTTTATTATTTTTTCCTTTTTTAATAAAGCCAGCTTTTAATAAAGTCCATGATTAATAAAAGTCCATCCCAAATCACTAAGAAATATAATAAAAAGATTAAAAGAAAGTGATAAAAAATCTCCTTGCTTGATGTTGGCTTGATCTAATAAACGAACTTCAGTCTTTGATCATTAGTTTGACTGCCTGTCGAGAAGCGCAAACACTTCACTCACCTGTGTTCCTCTGCGCGTTATTCTGACGCATGCGCATAGATAATATACTCCAAATAAAAACCTTATAAAATCAAAACTAATAAAGTAACTTAGAAAAATAATTTTAATTATAGTCAATATTCAAATATGAATTAGTAATGATTTTCTTGATATATTTAGACTTATTCAAATTTTCCTCAAAATATTATTCATAAAATGACATTCACCATCTTTGATAACATGTAAGAACTTGCTTCTTCCCGCTAAAAAATATGTCCGTCTATGCCATTATCTAACCAGGTACTTCAAAGCTGAAGTGCCTGGTTAGATAATGTTTTCCTAAGCATCGACGACTACCTAAGTCCACAATACGTTAATATGGTGGACGTTTTTTATGTCAATGAATGCAGTAATTACATTCCGTATTTCTCAAAATTATATTGCAACTTTTTAAAGTTACAGACTGCCGACTTGAAAGTAACAAAACTTTGGCATCATTTTCAATCATCCGTTTTTAGAGACATTACTTTGTAGCAACGAGACTCAGATATCAGGAAAAATGTGACAGAGAAATCTAGATAGACGAAGCATTGAGATGCTTTAGGAAAATCAACAAACTATAATGAAACAGGAAAATATCGTTAGAAACGAAGATAAAAGTGCTCAATTATTATGTAATGTCAATCTTTATTAGAAGCGAATGAATACAGGACAACTTGCAACACATGAATAGAGACTTGATCTAACAGAGAGATGTATTTCTGCAGAAACATGATTAGAATACCATGGACAAAGCATGTGAGCAACGAGCAAGTTTTAAACAAATGGAAATACTTAGAATCAGAAAGCGACAGCTGATTTTTTTTTTTTTTTGATATATGATGAGAAAAGCGGGCTTAGAAAATTTGATGCTCACAGGACATACTGAGGACAAGAGGTGCAGAAGTAATCATCAATTAAACTAACAAGTTTGTGTAAATGAATGACAGATATGAATTGGTAGCGACAGTGAAAGGATAAACATTGCTTAGAACTACAAAGGATAAGAAGTTGTAGAGAGCTATAACCGCCCACGGCATATAAAAAAAAGATGAAACTCATCATTATTTTTTCTTGCGAAATGCTCGTCAGTGGAAGTCATTATAATATGGCTAATGTGAGAATCTCAACGAATATAAGTTCTTAAGTAGGCTACCAGCTTTTCTTTTTAATTGGCCCGATCAATATAACCAATGGTCTTTAATTAAAAATCCTACCTCACCAAAACCGATAAATGTTTTCTCGCTTTTTTGATGTCTGTCTCGGAATGCAGTTTTTCTCTTGCACTCCTAAACTGTCAGTCATGCTACGGAGCAGTCAGCGACAACTCCACCCAAGGGGCATTGACCCAAGGGATGTTGCCACTGTGAAAAAAGTTAATGACGCGTGTTTTGTGTATTCATAAAAACCGACATTCTTAACATTTGCCCTTTTAGCCAATATTTTCATGGAGTTTTCATAGGCTTAGCTTAATCTGATACAACACACACACACACTAATAGAACACCCGTTGCGTATTCATCACACTAGACTAATGAATTGGTAGTGTTACGATAAGAATTCAAGTAAATCATTACTAAACGTACTATAGTCTGGCATAGGGCCACGGTGATCTTCTACAAAAGAAAGACCAAATTCGAAACTAGTTGTTTACGAGTAAATCTTACTAATAATCATGCAAATGTAGGCATGTGAATATGCTATATTCTGTCAATTTAAACAAACTTTTTCGTCCTGATGTTAATGTGTTTCCATAGCAAAATCAGTATCACCGAATTTACATTTTACATATAATAGGATGTCTTTTTTGGTATTGTTTGCATTGCTTACCAGTGAGTATTTTCCCGATTTTACTATATTTATATATTTTCTATATTTATATATCATACAGATTGATTACTGAAACTTGCTAAAAATATTTTACAACCAAAAATATAAAATTCTAATGCCGTTCCCGCTTCTGAAGGATTTATATGTAGTCAACAAATTAAGTGTTATTTTAACAACAATATTATGCAATTTTTCGTAGTGAAAAACTGCATAATTGCTTAAAAGGTTTGTGATCTGGAGATTTTGGTGCCAGGGGAACACAGTGAAAGACACCAAACTGCCATATATGATAAAACACTGATAACATGAAGGTATGTACCTGGCCGTCAATGATGTCAATGATTAGGGAGGGTGATTTTCTACAGTGCACACTATCATCCGTTCCGCGGATAAAGATTTTCACCTAGCCTGTCATACATCTTATTTTAGCGAAATCTAAACATATCAAACCAGATTACCTTACACTGATACGCATGTGTACTTATTGATATTGTTTACCATGCAATCTGCCTTGTCTACAGAGCTATGCAATCCCATGAAGTGGTACTTGAAGTTAAATATTTATTCTGTTGGCTCGAATTTGGCGTCTTATGCAATGTCTTTGGTTCGTTATATTTCCTTTCTCGCTTCGCTGCCGACAGATACTCACATTAAATGAATGTGAAACACATCACAAATCTTACCGTTGGAGTAATGTTTTGACCTAGTCTTTTTGTCTATAGAGAATTTTGATATATATATATATATATATATATATATATATATATATATATATATATATATATATATATATATATATATATAAGCGGGCATTGACGTTAACACCCAGAGGCAACAGTCTGTTTCATGCTCAACGCAGTCGTCAAGCCTGACGATTGCGTTTAGCATGATACATGATACATGATACATAGTCGTCTATGTATGTTGTCTTCAATATCCACTTTTATATTTACATAAGCTCTACCCCTGATATTGTGCACTTTAACCCTTAAATATAGTATACCCTAAAACTATATATATATATATATATATATATATATATATATATATATATATATATATATAATATCTGGCCACTCGTTTACGAGGGCGGCTAATAATCCCAGTTGCAGGTACATTTTGTTTGCTCAACACCCACAGGGTCCACCTGTGGTTTTTACTGCAACTAAGCTGAGCAAACCTTAGTTACAGTTTCTGGGAGAGAGCATGTTATCTAGTGAGATCAGCAATTTGAACAAGGCATGCACGCTCACGCCTTCGACCACGATGACTTGTGACGTCAAGCTAGTGTAGCTATCAACGGTCTCCCAAGTGTTCCGTCTACCCAATTTCACTCACAAGGCTTGTTTCCAGGCACTTTCCAAGGTGCCGTACGCCGAGATCGTCCCCAGCAAGACCTATAACATCGGGAAGTCTCCTTCCTCACAAATCAACTACTGTGAGATTCGAACCCAGGTCCAAAGGTCATAAAGTAACTTTCTAACCACTCAGTATATATATATATATATATATATATATATATATATATATATATATATATATATATATATATATATATATATATATATATATATCAGCCTATCTATCTATATCTATCTATCTATCTATATATATATATATATATATATATATATATATATATATATATATATATGTACCGGCCCATACACACACACACACACACAGATATATATATATATATATATATATATATATATATATATATATATATATAATGTTGTAATCCACATTACAATCAAAAACGTTTGAGGCTTCTCTCTTCTTTTTTATTATACAGACTTTTCTTTCGTTGGAACTACTATAACTCTTTCTTATATATATATATATATATATATATATATATATATATATATATATATATATATATATATATATATATTATTTCGACGGCTTTTGAAACTTGTGCCTGATGCCAGCTACAGAGATGGAACTCAGCATTGCACCAAACGTTGTTATCCTATTATAATTTTCCTTGTCCTTCCCTTCGTTAATTCCCTTATGTCCTGCCAATAGTACATAAATAATGGACTATTCCGTTTTTATCCTTTTTGAAAGAGGAAAAATAAGATTATTTGGTTTCATTGATAAAATGAAGTAAATAAATGAAATGAAGGTAATAAAGTTTAACGTATCTTTCAGTGAAATGGAGGAAGTAGTTAGTTTCAAATATTTTCATTTGTACCCAGTTCTTTAAATAACGACCAGCATTCAAATTTATTTATTATTGTTACCCAGGGACCCTTTGTGTCTCAGTGACTTTAATGACATGCTTAGCGGTTCTTGATTAAAAAAAAGGCTTAGTAAGTCTTGAGACACTGTCTTTGATGTCGACTAGATAAATTTACGCAACACGGTGCGCACTATACAGAGTGTTGAATGATGGCTTCAGCGTTACCATCGTGGAACTGAGATGAATTACTGTAATGTTTACTCTTGTTATTAAAGTCCTTTCAGTTGTCAAAAGTCCAGTTCATACATCAATATAGTTTTCATACGTTGTTCATCTTTTGACGAGCTTATGACTTTTCGCTGCTATAAGAGTCGCACTAACTGCTTTGAGCAGGATGTATTCATCAATCTATTTTTCTTGTATATTGAATACTGTAACTTGGTTATATTTGATACATAACAGGTATTAAAATCAGAATGCATTTAAATCATGAAAAAGTAGCAATTATAATAAAGACATAAAGTAAAATTAAGAAAGAAAGACAAAAAAATGAGGAAAATTTCAAAGAGTAGAAACTGAAAAGAGAAAATTCGAGCGCAAGGCGACAAGAAGAAAGAAATTAAGGAAAAACATAATAAACGAATCGAAAGTAAGTAAAAAATACACGAGGTTGTATGGGAATATTCCTGGACTCGGTACTGGAATTGTACTTTTCAGTGGAAATGCCCGCAGCAGCTGAGTCAGTCTGCCAATAAGCATCATGTTATCTACTTGTGTTCAGTTATTATGCGTTCCTTCAAGTGTTGACAATTTCGACGAAGAAAAATCAAATATTGCGTAAAATTCGGCCTGTCCGCTATGATATGATATTAGATGTTGTCAAGCATTCATTTTGATCAAAAACAGGGTTTTTGTTTTTGTTTCAAAACGCAGTGTGATGTCATTGAGCATGTGACAACTTCACAATCAACGAGAATTTCTTCATCACTTGAGCAGTGATTTTAACAAAATATCGTATCATCAAATTCTGTCAGTCTCGCTATATTTTAGCCTTGTCTCATTCTTACTCCTGGCCGCTAACTAGTGAAAAATCTTCTTTTATATGCAACGAATTAATTAGCGTATCTAGTTTAGCTTATGACTCACATTTATAATCAAATAAAAATGACCTTGCTACAATTTTTCCTTTACATTTAAGTATACATAATATTACTTAAATGGTCACACTGACATGTCTCACTCATCGAAAATCAGGAATATTTCGTAAATATACAAACACTAGAATCAAAGAATTTATAGATTAGTGGAATCCAGCTGGCATGGCTAAATAGATTTAAATCATGAAGCATCTAAAAATTATCTAAATTACAATGTGTGTGGCCTATTGCACGAGCTTTCTTCAAACACTTGTACAAAAGAAAGCTTTTTTGTTATTTACATTGTTAATCAAATCCTGTAGCCCGTGTACTTCTTAACTTTCACAGTTAAGAATTAACGCCTGATGAAACATACAAGGGAAACAAAAATTAACTAAATTAATTAAATAATTAAAAGTAAGCAACTTGGAAGAACATTCCATCGGGTTAACAATTCCACCAGTTTTGACGCTTCTTCCTTTCACTTAAGCAGAATCGTAAATTCGCAACATACAAAAAAATCCGGGGGTGGGGGAGCTTTATGCGTATATACATTGTTTTATTACCAATCAGTTTCATTACAATTTAAACTTTCAACTCATCCCTGGGTATCATTCTGGTTAACTCTAACGTGCAACCAAATATTTACGAGCGATATTAAAAACGAAGGAAAATTGACGAATTTTAACAAATCAAATAGGCAAATTCAACGTTTCATTTTTTTATATATACTTTTCAATGTTATTAATGTAATAACTATAAAATTTGAATGGCTGCAAAATAAAACAAAATTATTTTTATTCACTTGATAGATCTCAAACGAATTTGTCAACCCAGGATTGATAACAGAATAATGGTCTCCTCATTTTCATGCTTAACCAATAATGAAAGCCAGCGTGGGTGGTCGATGGCTGATGTTGTCTCAATATCATTCTCCCAATGGAATAATTATTTTAACCTTTGGTGTTTGGAAAGTATGAAAATTCATTTTCATGCTGTCTAAACATTATAGAAAACTACTTGTTTTTTCGTACCATATTGTAAATTTGAATCAATAGCAAATTTGAATCAATAGCAAGTTCCACTTCAATCAATTTACAAATTTGGGGTTGATTTTTCCAAAACAAAAAAAAAAACAAAAACATTTCAGATATTTTCTCTTCGAAAGGTTTCCTTTCATCAAGTTTATTTACCTTTATTACGACATTTCAGCCGATGTGTGTTCTGTTTTGATTTTTTTTTTACTAGTGTCTATAATTGGTGACCATCAAGATTACGACATTCAAAATATTATTCTTTTCACTCTGATATATATTTCAGTATCTTTACAATGATTTGACTTCTGAGTTGTTCCAGCGATAACCAAAGAGAAAGCATTTGATAACGAAGAAGGATTACTAAATTTGACTTAGGCATGTGGAAAGCTGAAGAACACATCAGCTGAAATGTTGTTATCGAAAAAAGAAAAAGAAGAAAAGCAACGATTGTGCGGATATTATCCGAATAATTAATGAAATAATATCAGAATTTTTGACAACCCCAGAGCAACAAATCTTCTTGTATTGAAAGAGCTACGTTTTTATTGGGGTACCGCTTTGTTACGGCTTCTTCGTCGCTGTAAAAAAATAATGGTACTCTGAACAAAAAAATTATATTTATTCAGAACCTCTAAATATTTATTGTGTTAAATTTATATCAACGCCTTCTTCATGGAACACTTCATGAAGAACGAACTCTGCGCCAACAGTCTGCGGACAGTGAAAGACTACTCTGATATAAACAAACTGTTTCAAGATGTGGGGTGCCTTGCTTCATACTAGTAGAGCGATGTTGATCTCTTTACTTATTGCCTCATGCTCTTGCCTCTGACTAGGGTGAGATTAATAAATGACATTTCTTTGTCGTATTTGAAAGGACTTTCTTCCTTGTAAGACTCATTTTAAACGTGTAGTAGGCTAATATGGCTAAAATGTAGGCGTTATCATCTTGGGGAATGGTATTGGCGTGTCGAGTTCAATTCTCAACCGAGACCGTTGCATTCGTTTTCGCACAAAGGTGTGACTCAATCTCTTCCTTTTCTTTGCTAAAAATTAATAGCAAGGGAGTTCCCTAGATTTGATTAGCAACCAGTTTAGGAAAAAAAAACAATTCGAATTCGCTTGAGTATGGGACTGCATCTCCACCCCGTAAAATCCCTGTAGCAGCAAGAAAAACTTCCACCTGAGGATTGCTTGCTAGACATGCTCTTCACAATCATACCATGTAATTATTGCTGTAATTCATACTTGATATCCAAACGATAATTGTCATTACTTGGGCCAGGTTAAGGTGAGGCAGACTGCTTGCAGTTCTACCACGCACGTTGAATATTGTTAGAACGTAAAGTTAATCTCACTTTTTTCTACTTAAGTCAATGTCTAAATAAAAAATACGCGTAAAAAAGAATCACCTGACTATAAACATAAGCATCTTATCTTTCATTTCTTCTTGTAAAAGTTATTGTTGTTGTTAT
>CAHIKZ030002112.1:4677500-4802500 GCA_903632075.3 Acanthosepion pharaonis
TCGGCTGCTTCGGCTGGTGTCTTACGATCAAATGACGGGCGGCTTGATTGGTCTTCAATATGTACCACTGCTGATATAACGACGAGGACGATACGGGTAGAATGAATTCTGGTGCCAATAGGAGGCGATCTATTCGACCACGGACACTCCCTTTTTTATTTCGACTCAAATACAGCACCCACCTCCCGTCAGCACACATTCAAAAGAGGAAAAGGGCTGAACTGTGTGTGAGAGAGACAAAAAGAAGAAAAAGAAGATCGAATATAACTAGATCGGTAGCGATCAAGAGAAGAAGAAGAGTGAGAAAGGAATCATTTTTTCATTGTGTGTATGGGTGGAGGTGTGAGTGTGTGTGCTTGTGTGTGCAACAGGACGTTGAAAAGTTATCGGTTCGTCCAAGAAGGTCGACTAAAAAGAACAACTGATATTTTGTTTGGCCAATAGGTCAGATTTGTGAGAAGTGGCGCATGCCGCAAACTTTCCGCATGTCATCGCTTTACTCCTATACACTTTCTTTATATCGTAGATATACTAAAATAAACATATTGCACGAGAAGATACCTCTAGTAAGTCCGCAGCTTCATAACAGAGAAAAAAACTTATTTAACATAACAAATATTATTTTTTAGCAGAATCCTTTCTTTGTCAATGCACTTAATTTAATTGAGAATCACGTTGCTCGAATGTTACAAAGTGAAAAATTTATAATTTCAAAATTTAGATAATAAAGTTAATAAAATGTTAGGCTATGGACTTATTGATCCATTCTTGTATGTATGCAGATGTATCTATTATATGCATATATGTTTATTTATGAAGTTTGTGTAAAAAGCAAGAAGACATAGCGACATATATTTTTGCATATACAGATTCTTATAGACGTATGTATATGAACACTTATATAGACATTTACATTTATTTAAAAGACATTCACACATATACTTATCAATTCATTTAAACACAAACACACAAATATTGTCTCTCTCATCCACACTCACTCATATTTTATATATACATACACACACACACACACACACACATATATATATATATATATATATATATATATATATATATATATATATATATATATATATATATTTGTGGTGAATGCATTGGACTGATATAAATAGTATCATATTTCATACTCAAAAAAAAAAACATACTTTTGGTTTCTCTTTCTCTTTGTATATATATATATATATATATATATATATATATATATATATATATATATATATTATTCACGACTAGGGTTGGTATTGCGGAATTTTATAGAAGGCTGAATTTGTCTTCTTGGCCCCAGTGGATGACAGTTCTATCGGTCTGAATTCTCAGCGAACTTTTAAAATAATGTATATTGGAAAAATTATTTACTGTGGGATTTAAAAGATATTCATTTTATGAGAGCATTGGGTAAAAGTAATGATCAGGAATTTTAAACACAGAATATAGACCCCCAATTTAAACATTTTATTTAAGCACCAAACTTTTTTCTGTTTCGACACAAATAAAGATGTGTATATGTATATATATCGATACAAGTAAGTATGTATGTACTTATGTATACAGCCACCAATCTACATATACGTTTTCGCCCTAAGTAGGGATTTGAAAAAACACATTAAAAACGTCTAATTTGTGAAGTGTGTCGGATAGAGAACTTTTCAATTATTTCCGAATATTAACATATATATATATATATATATATATATATATATATATATATATATATATACGCATATGTACATACACACACACAAATACACACAAACATACATATATATATATATATATATATATATATATATATATATATATATATATATATATAAACATACGCACACCTCATTACATCTACAAACAAATTACCGAATAGGTTTTAAAATAAACAGACGGGGAGGGTTACGAAAATGCGCACCGTGTGCGTGCGTGTTGGTATGTGTGATGATGTGTCTGTATTTTTATGTATATAAGGGCGTACGCCGTTAAGTAAATAAGCAGGAAAAGAAACGCAGTCAAACATATACACATATCCGTGCACACACACTCATACACACGCACGCAGGCGAGCGCAAACACACACACTCAAACTTGTATCTAACATGACGAAGATGGGGATGACTACAATTTTCGCCTATTTACGAGGAAGGATCTTATCACACAGATGAGTGAGTGGTTTACGGACTAAGACGGCCCACCCTTTCCATTCATTCTCTTTCCTTTCATCACTCTCACCCCTGCGCTCGTGTACACACGCACTTACACCTATCGTGGCCTATAACCCACACATAAATACGCTCATCTCATCTTAGATACTAACAAACCATACAAAACCATTCATTTGTTTCGGCTTTCTCGCAACCAGAGACGTTTAGGAACCACGTAAAAATTTCACTCACACACACACACACACACACACACACACACACACACATATATATATATATATATATATATATAAAAATCCTATTACTTTCTTTTACTTGAAAAGGATTTATGTATTTTTCTTGTTTACAAGCATAACTGATGCAAACTTAAAACAGTTCTAACGTGCTTTCACCCTTTCACCCATACGAGTCTATGTTTACGCACGATCATAGCTGTGTATTTTGTAGGTACCGCCAAAACGGATGCGTTTTTTTACTTCCGAAATGAAAACAAAACAAAAAAATAAATAAAACGCTATTCCCTATTTTTAGAATGTTACCAAAATCGGAAAATTATTCAATTTAAATGAAATTTTTAATAGTTTTTCATTAATGAATGAATTGTATTCTGAATAAGTTATTTCAACGGAGAAAGAAATAGCTATATTTTTGGGTGACAGTTAGCCAGCATTTCGATACATTGAGAATACCTTTAAAATTGGAGCTGTGAGGATAAAATAGTTTTTATAGTTTTATAATGACAAATCCCTGAAGATATTATTTTTGTATAATATCAAATCAGAAGATCTTGAACATTTCTCCTGCAACTTTAAATTCAGTAAAATGTAAAAAAGTAATTTGCATAATGTAATAAAATGCACATTATTTTATTTCAGATTTGACAGGGAAGAAATTTACAATGCATATTTGTTTTTGAAAACTTTTCTTTCTAATATCCAATGCGATTTTGAAATTCTCCCATTTGCTGATAACAAAAGAAGTTATCAAAAAGAGATGTTTGGATAATCAAAAAATGTAAAGTTTCATTCGATTTTTACATGAGAAATAGTTTTTAAAAAATTATATTTTATTTATTATTTTCACAATTTTTAGATGTTTTGTGGGGAAGGGGTTAAAAGGAAAAATTCTGGGTCTGTCTATATTTCTGAGATGAGGTATTATGTACAGTATTTACATTAGTCGGACTATTGTCCTCATCTTTGTCGCCATATTTGTCACAACGTTTCCGGCCTTCTTCAGGTGGTTGGAATTTCGAAGTGAATTTCGAACTGAACCCTTTATTTCGATCACTGGGGTAGACTGTTCTAGTTCCACGTGCTATGTTTTGATGGATGTTATTTTTTCCCTCTGAAAGTTCTCCACTGCCTTAACCAGGTATTGAACTCACCTTCTTTGGGTCTGTCACTGGATCTAACCCACGCCTTTATCAACTGTGCCATGTGTCCTTGAGGACAACTGGGTATGAACTCCTGAGTATAATAAACCTAATGTTTTCAGCATCATTTTTACCAGTGCTCATATTGCAATTTTGCTGTTATCATTGCATGTATTTACCAGAGTTCATATTGCAAATTTGTTATCATTGCTTTTCTCTGGCACTCCTTATTACTGGTTCCCATATTGTATTTATTTCGATGCTTTGTCGGCTCAGGAGATTTTTGTGGCCTACCATATGTGTTGATTCCTTAAGTTTACGAATTTTCCAATGGTGTTCCCTGTCTATGATCTCAACATGATCCCACAGGGGGCGGTGATCTCCCTTCTCTCTCCATATATGGTCAGCCACGCCTGATTTTTCTACTTCCCCTCGTGTTACAGCTTTCTGGTGTTCTTGAAGCCTTACCTTGAGGGGGCAGCCTGTCTCTCCTTTATATTCCTTTCCGCAGCTGCACGGGATAGCGTACACATAGTCTTTAGTCATGTTCCTCTCTATGGGGGGGTCTTACTCGAGAGAGATATCTGCGAAGTGTTGTCACGCTTTTGAAGGTTGTCCTGATGTTATATGGATCGCAGATCCTTTGTATTTTCTCTGATAACCCCTTCACATAAGGCAGGCAGACTGTTTTCTGAGTGTTGTTGTCCATTTGTAGTTATTGGTCTACAGGGTTCTTAAATTTTGCTATATCAGAATGATCTCCATTGTACAGGTAACGACAGGTGACATTGACATTGACATTGGTATGACAACAGCGGAATGTTCTAAGATGTTAATGAAAATGGGATATGAAATCAAATAGGTTATTGTGACTTTGGTATGACAACAGCGGACTGTTGTAAGAGGTTTACGAAGCTGGCAAATAAAATCCATCAACGAGGTGACTGTGAATCTGGTATGAAAATAGCGGACTGTGCTAAGATATTTACGAAGCTAGGAGATGAAATCAATTAACTAGGCGACTGTGATTCTGGTATGACAAAACTGACTGTTCTTAGATTATTAAGAGGCTGGGAGATGAATTAAATCAATGAGGTGACTGTTACTTTGGTATGACAACAGCAAACTGTTCTAAAATGTTTACAAGGCTGGGAGATGAAATCAATCAACCAAGTGACTGTGACATTTGAATGACAGCGGTGCACTGTTCTAAGATGTTTATGAATCTGGGAGATGAAATCAGACTACGAGATGACTGTGATATTCTTATGGCGCCAGCGGACATTTCTAAGATGTTTACAAAGAAGGAAGATGAAATCAATCAACGAGTGACTTTGTTATGACAACAGCGGACTGTTGTAAGATGCTTGCAAAGCTGAGAGATGAAATCAATCAACTCTGTACCTTGGGTATGACAATACAGGACTGTCGTAAGATGTTTGCAAAGCTGGAAGATGAAATCAATCAACTCTATACATTGTGTATGACAATACAGGTCTGTTGTAAGACGTTTACGAATCTTTGAGATGAATTTAATCAACTAGATGACAGTGACTTTGGTATGACAACAGCCGACTGTTCTGAGATGTTTACGAAGCTGGGAGATGAAATCAATCAATGAGGTGACTGTGATTTTGACATGGCAACAGCAGGCTGTTTTAGATGTTTACGAATCTGGAAGATGAAAGCAATCATCTAGTGACTGTGACATTGCTATGGCAACAGCGGACAATTCTAAGATGTTTACAAAGTTGGGAGATGAAATCAATAAACCATGTGGCCGTGACTTTGGTATGACAAAAGCGGACTATTCTGAGATGTTTACGAAGATGCCAGATGAAATCAATCAAGGAGGTGACTGTGATTTTCGTATGGCAACTGCGGTCTGTCGTAAGATGTTTACGAATCTTTGAGATGAAATCAAACAACTAGGTGACTGTGACTTCGGTATGACAACAGCGGACTGTTCTAAGATGTTTACGAAGCGCGGAGATGAAATCCATCAAAAAGGTGACAGTGACTTTAGTATGAAAACAGCGGACTTTTCAAAAATGTTTCCAAAGCTTTGAGATGAAACCAATCAAATCGGTACCTATGACTTTGGAATGACAACAGCTGTTTGTTCTAAAATAGGAGACGAAATAAATCAACAATGCGATTGTGACGTTCGTATGACAACAGTGGACTGATCTAAGATGTTTAGGAAGATGGCAGATGAAATCAATCAACGAGGCGACTGTGAATTTGATATGACAACAGCAGATTGTTCTAAGATGTTTACGAAGCTGGGCGATGAAATAAATCAAGGAGGTGACTGTCACTTTGGTATGACAACTGCACACTGTTCTAAGATGTTTACAAAACTGTCAGATGAAATAAATTAACGAGGTGACTGTGACTTTGGTATGACAACAGCAGACTGTTCAAAGATGTTTACGAAGCTGAGGGATGAATTAAGTCACCGAGGTGACTGTGACTTTTTTATGACAACAGCAGACAGTTCTAAGATGTTTACGAACTCTGGAAGATGAAATCAATCACTGAGTTGTTTGTGACTTTTGTCTGACAACGGCGGACTGTTCTGAGATGTTTACGAAGCTAAGATATGAAATCAATCAACTAGATGGCTGTGACTTTGGTGTAACAACTGTTCTAAGATATTTATGAATCTTTGAGATGAAATCAATTAACGAGGTGACTGTGACTATGACTTTAGTATGAAAATAGCGGACTGTTGACAGATGTTTACGATACTGGCAGATAAAATCAATCAAGAAGGTGACTGTGACCTTGGTAATACAACAGCGGACTGTTCTAAGATGTTTACGAAGCTGGAGATGAAACCAAACAACTAGGTGACTATGACTTTGTTATGACAACTGCTGCCTCTTCTAGGAGATGAAATCAATCAACGATGTCACTTTGATTTTCTATGACAAGAGCGGACTGCTTTAAGATGTTTTCGAAGCTAGGAGATAAAATCACTCAACGAGGTTACTGTGACTTTGTTATGAAAAATGCGGACTCTGCTAAGATGTTTAAGAAGATTGGAGATAAAATCAATCACCTAGGTGACTGTGACTTTGGTATAACAACAGCGTACTCTTCTAAGATTTTCACGACGCTGGCAGATGAATTCAATCAACGAGCTGACTGTGTTTTTGGTATGAGAATAGCGGACTGTTGTAAAATGTTTATGAAGCCGATAAATGAAATCAATCAACTATTTGACTAAGACTTTCGTATGACAACAGCGGACTGTTGTAAGATATTTACGAAACTGGGAGATGAAATCAATCAACGAGGTGACTGTGACTGGTGAGACAACAGCGGACTGTTCTCAGATATTTATGATGTTGGGAGATGAAATCAAACTATAAGTGACTTTGACTTTGTTATGACATGTGCAGACTGATGTTTACGAAGCTGACAGATGAAATCTATAAACGATGTAACTTTGACGTTTTTATGAAGACAGCGGACTATTCTAAGATTTTTTCCGAAGTGACTATGACTTTTGTATGACAACTGCGGACTCTTCTAAGATGCTTACGAAGCTGAGAGATGAAATCAATCAACCAGGTGACTATGGATTTGTTGTGACAACAGCGGAATTTTCTAAGATGTTTACGATGCTGAGAGATGAAATCGATCAACCTGTTGACTTTGACTTTGGTATGACATCAGCGGACTGTTCTATGATTTTTACGAAGCTGGGAGACGAAATCAATCAACGAGGTGACAGTGACTTTGGTATGACAACAGCGGAAATTTCTAAGATATTTACAAATTGGGAGATGAAATCAATCAACGAGGTGACCATGACGGACTGTTCTTAGATATTTACGAAAATGGGAGATGAAATCAATCAACTAGGTTACTGTGACTTTTTTATGCCAAAACGGACTGTTTAATATGTTTCCTAAGCTGGGAGATGAAACCAATCAACGAGGGGACTGTGACTTTGGTATGACAACACCGGACTGTTCTAAGATGTTTACGAATCTTTCAGATTAATCAATGGTGACTGTGACTTTGGTATCAGAAATGAGAAATGTGTGCAGTGAAAAGAAAAACATGCCTGTTTGCGTGGATTATGAGAAATGTGTCCACGTGCGTTGAGATGGAAAATAGATAACTTTTGACGGTGCAGGACGGCATATATACAGATGACTGTTCTACGATGTTTCCGAAGCTGGGAGATGAAATCAATCAACAAGGTGATTGTGACTCTATGACTTTAGAGCGGACTGTTGTATGATGTTTATGAAGCTGGCAAATGAATTCCTTCAACTAGGTGACTGTGACTTTGGTATGACTACAGCGGATTGTTCTACGTTATTTAATATGCCTGCAGATGAAATCAATTATCGAGGTGACTGTGATGTTTGTATGACAACAGAGGACTTGACACCAGAAAATAATGAGTATGAGCTTGTATATAACATCTGCGGGGAGTTCGTTCGTGCCGAACTTGCTCGTAATCTTAAATCACATGTAATGTCGAAGCATTTTCTGACAGGCCTACTAGGTATTTATGCCAGTTTTTCTGATATAATGTACGGTTGGAAGCGGCATATGAGAGCGAAAAAAGAGAAAGTCACTTTCAAGTCGCTCCCAAAGATTTTCTTGTCTCACACATGAGGCTGGGTTGAAAATATATCTGCGGTTCAATTTCCGCTCATTTCATCATTTAGATTTTAGATAGATATGAACAGACCGAGTGAGATGGACGCAAAGGGAGTGGCAAACAACTACTTTGTCGAATACTTTGCATCAGCGCTACAGCAGAGGCAGAAGTCGCACGACATTCAAAATATGAGAAATGGAAAAAGAATAAAAAGTATAAATTATTAAGGAAATATCAGCGATTCCTTAGTAATTATTTGAAAGTTACGCTTTCAATGAATGACAAAAGTGATTGTTTTTTTCCTCCAAAATCTATTACAATGTGGCATAAAAAATGAAAGTATTTGGTCTGTTGTCAAGTAAATTGTAATTAGTTCATTGTCTTCATCTTTAGCTACATCCAACACAGACAAGCAACTAAGAATAAATTCAAGTTGAAAGTTTCACGTGTATCTTCCAACACCTCAACACATTAATCGATTTATATTTTATCTATAAAGATCTAAAATACTATATTCATTTTATTTACTAATAATCTATATATGGTATTGTAAAATTAGAATATTAGAATTTAATTACTCGTTTATAAAATAATTTATTTATAATCAAATAATAGAAATAAAATTATGCAAATTATTTTTACAATTACTTATATTTAAGGAAAATATGAGACAATGTCTAAAAAACTGCTATTTCATTTCTTTGATTTAATATTTTTTTTTATTTTTCAGAAACTTAATAATATAATAATATAACTTTTCAGGTAGGAACAAATTTATTTCAAAAGTGTATATATATATATATATATATATATATATATATATATATATATATATATATATATATATATATATATATATATATATATATATATATATATATATATATATATATATATATATATATATATATAAATTTATAACCGATTATATGATGACTAATTAAATCTTTTCCTTATTATTTATTTGTTTATATTGCTCTGTATATATATTTATACATTGTGCTCTCATCATGGAGTTAAAGTTTTTCAATTTTTATATTAAAAAGACTTAATTGGAATTATTTGATATTATATATATATATATATATATATATATATATATATGAGTGTGTGTGTGTATGTATGTATGTGTGTATGTATGTGTGTGTGGGTGCCTCCAGTAATTCGCTAAAAAAATGACCGGATCTTAATAAAAACAATGTTTTATCGTCACAATCTTTATGCTATTAGAAGGAAAAAAACCAAAGGATTTTGGGATTATTAAATTATATTATTTGATTCCTTCTAGAACATTTGAAATTTTGAATAAATGTTTTTTTTTTTGTTTTTTTTTGTTTTTTTGTTCTTTTGCTACAGCGGTGAGGGGTACCAAAAATTAGTATAAAAAATTCTAGAGACTTTTTGCGATGAATATCACAATGATTTGCAAATAAATAAATGTCGGATTTTAACTTTCAGGATATATTTACAAATGAATGACACTATTTTACAAATCTCTCTTGTTTAAGAGAATCTTGCTAAAATGATTTTTTTTACATATGTTCACCACACTTATTTAATTTTATGAAATTCTGAAAAATTAATTTTTGTACTGTTTAATGTTTATATTAGTTATAAGTAGAAATTATTGAAAAATTTGATTCAATTTTTTTTTTTTTTT
This sequence comes from Acanthosepion pharaonis, assembly GCA_903632075.3. Lineage (NCBI taxonomy): Eukaryota > Metazoa > Mollusca > Cephalopoda > Sepiida > Sepiidae > Acanthosepion > Acanthosepion pharaonis. The sequence goes on from CAHIKZ030002112.1 coordinate 4,687,337, forward strand.
TGTAAAAAATTTCCGAAAAGCTGCTCTGAATCGTAAAATAAAAAAGGCAATAAAACTAAGACATTATTTAATTAGAAAAGCTTTTAATTACTTTTATGAATAATTTATATTATGGACAATATTGTAAACTATATTTACTAATCATAAAAAGATAAGTTTACTACAATTCAGCGACCCCCAAGTATTTTAAAAAGAATTTTAATTTTTTGTGTGTATAAACGTACCGATTTTTGTAAATACGTCCATGCACGACATTATCAGAAAATAAGAGCGATAACTATAGTAAAATTTAGCATTAAATTATGCCAAAGTAATAAATCTCAGTAGAACATTAGATTATGGTGGATATTTTCCTAACATTATAAAGATCATTGGGCAGTTAAAAAGTGATATTAAAAAGCGCACACGTTATATTCCTCAAGTAATTTTTAAAGATATGTCCACCGTAGAAAAAAATTAGAAAAAATCCGCCTGTAACGCAAACTGTCTACCTGGTAACTACTTCCGTGTTAAAAAAATGCATTTCTGCGATATTTTAAACTAAAAGCATTATTTATTTCAAATGAGATTAATTAAACTTTAATTCAGCTTTAATTTCAGAAAAGTATATTTTATTGTTGAAAGATTTTCTAATAATTATATTGTGATGACAGCGATTTTTAGCAATTTCAAAATAAACCCTATTTTCAGTTAATTTAAATTAGTTTTGAAATGAAGAAAAATATTTTGAAAGTAAAAGGAAATATGAAAAAGGTTCCGAGGTGATGATAGAATGAAAATTGAAAAAGGAAAGCAAATTAGGAATCACCGAATTACGTAAGAGGTGGGAGTGAATTATTTATATATTGATTTGGTCAATATCGTGTACTTGTGAAGGAATGAAGAAGAAACCCTTAGAACTTTTTTTTTTTTTAACAAAAGTAAATATGGTTGTGTGTGTAAGTCGAGTGAATGAAGATATAGATAGAAAAAACAGAACACAATCTGGACATATTGGCCGAGAGAAAAGCAAAAAAGAGGCTACCCGGACCACACACCTCGCGCTTGTAGTAACGTCGTCAGTGGAGACAAACGGCCACCACGTACTCCCAACTGATTTCAACCTTCAAACCTCATCTACAAAAGAATAATCTTTTCGCCCAAACGCCTGCAGCCAACGACTCTGTCTCTTCTTCTTCCTTTTCTTTTTCTTCTTCTTCTTCATCCTATTCTTCGTCTTCTTCGTCCTCCACCTCTTCCTCCTCCTCCTTCTCATCCTCCTCCTCTTCTTCTTCCTCCTCCTCCTCTTCTTCTTCTTCTTCTTCTTCTTCTTCTTCTTCTTCTTCTATATTCTTTCCCCTACTGCCAATATTCTTTCTGCCTCCTTCTTTTCCCTATCCATATTTTCGTTCTGCTACGATTGTCTTTATTTTTCCTTTTACAACAAAGGCTCTTCTCAAAATAATTCTCATCATCTCTTCTCACTTAAAGCTCTCTGAATACCTTTTTCATCTTCAACTTTTGATAATTATTATTATTATTATTATTATTTCCTTTGATTTCTGGCGTTTACACATTTCTTTCCGGGTCCCCTTAGGGTTTCTAAGGTTAGAAATAGCATCATATTTTACTTTCCACTGACAAAAAATTACATAGATAAAGCCCTTCGTAAGGTGTGGGCTGTACTTGTCAGAACAATTTTTTGTATCTCCTTGAGGCATGGACTTCCAGGAATCCCTTCAATTAGTCTACCGCAACGAGTCCTAGGGCTCCAACTACAACAGGGATTGTTGATGTTCCCATATGCCACATTTTTGAGATTTCTATTTCAAGGTCCTTGTATTTTGACAGCTTTTTGAATATTTTCAAAGATACATTGCAGTCAGCAGGGACTGCCATATCAATAAGGAGACACTTTTTTTGCTTGTGGTCTTTAATATTATTATTATTATTTGTGTATGTTATGTTCACTGCTTTGTATCCTGTAGAGCCGGATCCAAACTATGGTACTTAGGCCCTATATGAGAATTGTCATTTAATTGATAGCCCATTTCTTAGTATATGTGATGTTTCTAGTAGGGCAATTTTCGGAGCAACTTGTATGTTGATGTTACCTGGACACGGTTAGTAAAATTATCCATTCCTTTTCTCACGAGGCCCAGAGCTCCGATTACTATTCGTACAGTTTCAGTCTTCATTCCCCACAGACATACTTGGTGGTGTTTCTCTCAATATGTCAATAAGCATACACCTCTTGAATAGCTTGCCTTTTATGGTAATATCAGGTCTGTTTGCTTTTATTTCCCTGTTAGTTTGAATTGGCTTGCCCCAGAGAATAATTACATCGTTATTTTGGATAACTGTGTCTGCTTGATGCTCATACCATCTCTCAGTGGTTTTGATTTTGCGCTTCTTGTATATATCTTCCAGCGCACATATGTGTGATGAAATGTTGTAAGTGGCAGGGCGCAAATCTGTAGATGCACATGCGATTTAGGCACTCGCTAGACATTTACGTCGTAGTGAATTATTTCTCCTTTGATCATAGTAGCATGTTTCATGCCAAATTTGTTGTTAGTCTCCTTACAGTGAGCAACCAATGCATTTGACCTATTATTTTGTAAAATGTCCTTTTTGTGTTCATATAATCTATTATTTAGATTCCTTGTGGTTTCTCCTATGTTTTTTGTGACAAATATTACAGGCGATAGAATAAACTACTCCTACAGTTTTAGCTTATTGTTTTGTTTAGTACTAAGTTTTTTATTGTTTTGAATGTTGTTGTAACATATTGAGTTTAGATAGATTATTTCGATTGTAGGTATGAGAGAATTAGTAGGCAGGATAATATATTAGTTTGATTCCTTGGCTTTTGCAGATGGGGCTGTTTTTTGTTTTGCAATATTTGTTTCGAATTGAATAAAAATAATTAGGGTACTGGAGAAGTTTGAAAGTACTTTCAATCTACTTCTCTTCTTCGTGGAAATAACGCGAGCTGCATATTCTTAAAGCTCTTAGGTAGAATCCAATGTTTATGCCGGATTTTATTTTGTTGTTACGATGGGAATAGAAATTTATTATGTCGTTTTTGTTGGTTGATTTCTGGTTGATTTCTGGTGGATACCAAGTTGTAAACTGCTGTTAATACCGTGTAGCTTGATAACTAGAAAGTGTAAGAAATTGTGTTTTTCATTTCGTATGTAAATTCTATTGTGTTCGACTGTATTTAGTTGATCTACCGGGTCAGGTAAATCAGTATCACGAGTATATATCAGTAGAGCGTCATCAATATAACGGAATTATGTTGATGGTTTGAGTAAAGTGATTTGGAAAGGACCAGATTCGAGAAATTCTAAGAAGATACATGTCATTGTTACACTGAGAAGGCGCCAACTGTCTTTTTTTGATAAAAAAAGGTAAAATGATGTCCATTCTATTAAGTCTTCTTCTGTGGTTATAGGTCTTTATTTTATTTATATATATATATATATATATATATATATATATATATATATATATATATATATATATATATATATATACATACATACATACATCTATATACATATATATAAATATTTTTACATATACGTATATCTAATAGTATATAAATGTTTTTACTACGCGTCGAAAAATTTATTGTAAGGTACATATCTACATGACACACACATATATATATATATATATATATATATATATATATATATATATATATATATATATATATATATATATAAATATATATATATATATATTATATTAATCTCTAATCGATTTGTGTGAAAAAGGATAATATAATTTGCAAATAAAAAATATATAAAAACAAATTGGTATCTGGGGATAAAATCTTGAAAAAAATAAAAGAAAAGACTTAAAACATCAGGGCAGCACGAAAAAAATCGTCTAGTGTCGTGATATATATGATTTTTTTGTCAAATATGGATTAGAATCCGACAAAATGATAGTTTGTTTTTTTTTCGAAATTAACGAAAAGCTTAATCGCAGAAACTTGTCAGTCATCTTTAATGAACTTTTGATTCCTGTACAGGGCTCGGTCGTTTAAAAATTTTCGTACTTTAGAAGCTATTTACATCAAGCTTCATAAACTGATTTTGTGTAGGCAGTAGGAGAACTTTCTTCGTTCTCTATGTCTCGTTGGTGAGTCGTGAGTCATTCTTTCATATTTTATACTCACTAGAAGATTATTTACACAGATTTCTTTGTATTTAGTAATAAATTTATTTTAGTTGGGACTCTATATGTACCACCCGTGTGTAACCTTTTTCAGTTTCACCTTTTTTATCATTATTATTGTTGGAAGAATAAGGTCTCTTTTAAAAGAATGCGTTGCGTCATTTTCAAAGCCATATTTAAATTCGGTAGTACATTTTTTATTTACATACATACACATATATATATATATATATATATATATATATATATATATATATATATATATATATATATATATATATTTATTCAACACCATTATGGTAATAATACAAACCTTCTTATTACTTGAAGTATTACATTTTAATACTTGTTTATGTTTTTCTTCGTAATGATTTTCGCTTTAGTTTACTGGTGGTAAAAAATGATTTAACGTAGGTCGGTGATTTTCTCTTCGATAGCTTTTGTATATTGCTCCTGACTCAGTATCTCTTCTTTTAATGTAATAAAGTGTGGATGCAGCTATTCCGACAATCACAATCCCAGATGTTATAAATATCAAAGCAGAAAACTTGTCTTTGGTGAACAAAGCGCAGCTTAAACAAACCAATCCTAACATAATCGTCCCGGCTATCATGAAACCTATATTCAGCCAATGCGTCTTTTTCATTCTAAGATTTTCCATTCCAATCGATTGTCGATTATTTACTCTTGCAACTGACATCGGTCTTTTCATTCGTAATGCTATTACCTCAGGAATTGGTCTACAGACATTTGTATTTCTAACGAGAGGAATTTTATGAATAAATCTCCTATGTTTTATAAAATGGCCGTCAAAGGATGAAGAGAGGATAATATTGGCTTGAAGGCGGTCTATGTTAGGTGGGTGCAAAAAGCGACAAGTCGTACATTTGGCTTGAAATGGAAGAAAATCCTTCAGTCTATTGCGTATAGATTTCAATTCAGGAACGCCACGTGCTTTTCTTGTCGTGTGGCAGTCAGCGTTTTGGGCAGATATAAAATTGGTCACTTGACGCCCGATGACGTTTTTATTTTCTAAATGTTTCTCTTCATTTCCATCCACGCTACATGTCATATTGTTATAATTATTTTCTTTATCAGCTGATAAAATGTCATGTTGTGCTATAAAAGGCTGCTTTCTACCACCGCCGGTGCAAATAAATTTAGGTGAAGATGACTTGAGCATTTCAGTGGAATCGTTCTTTAGAGAAACCAATGCAGCCTGTACCAAATGAGAATTCACAATTTTTTCATTGTTAAGCGAAAAAATGCGTAGTTCCTTGGGACAATTTATATCTTCGGGATGATTTTTCATCCATGTTTTTGTCAAGATCCTATCCGAAAGAAGAGAAGTAATTCCTTTATCTTCAGTTATGCTAGTCTTTTTATTCTTATTTGGACGAGGATTTGTCTGGGAACAAACGCCTTTATCCAAAACTCCTTGTGAATCTCGATGAATATCTTTTTTTGAACTATGATCATTGGTTGAAAAAGGAACGATTTGTATAATTCGAGGTTTCATGACATCTTTGTTAATTCTTGAAGAAGGATGCAGATCGCGTATATTGCTGGCTTCGTTTGGAACAAAATTACTTCGCTGTTTCATAATTACATTTATCGTGTTAATATTCTTTGTTGTCTTTTCTAAACACTTCGAAAGTTTTTGTTTATCGCAGACTTTTCTCCCCAAGAGTAAATCCTCAACAACGTTCTTCAGTCTATTAATTTGATTTCGAAAGTTGTGTTCAGGATTTTTTCCAAGAACTCTTGTATTGTGAAATGTATCAATCACTACTTGGTGCCAAAGCTTTTACTGCCAAGATATCTCCCTCTGCAGACCATTTCTTCATTAAAAATTCCTCCTTTTATGATGTTCTTTTCTAAAGACTTGTTCCAGCTCACTACAATAATTAACGCCTGACCTGCAAACAAATTGATGACTTTAACGAAGAAATTATCGCGTGTAATGGAGTTGATAAGAATAGACGACAATTCTGTAGTGACGTCATAAAGTTCAGTTCGTTTCATTGTCAATAAAATAACGTGATTTACACTATTTATGGCCAAAACTTCGTGATAACAACAAAATAATATGAGAACAAGAGTCCGCATGTAAATAGTATGATAACTCCTCATCCCAGAATATTTCAGAGAGAATCACTAACGCGATACACAGTGTTATAATTTTCAAAAAATCATTATTATCCAAAGAAAATTCTAGAACATTTTAACTATTTTTTCCTTTTACGCAACTTCTGTTGTTCATACAACGTTTCCATCGACATATGACTTTTTCAGTTCTACTGTTCCTATGAAAAGTAAAATATATTCTAGTTGCAAGACAATAAGTTTTAACTAACAGAATACGTTTCGCCATTATCACCAGCAAATGGCAAACCTATATATGGAATACTTTGAGGAAATGGCATTAGAATCACTACATCACTAAAGCCAACCATATTCCTGAGATACGTAGATGACACTTTCATACTCTGGCCGCACCAGGAAGAAGTCCAGCTACTACTGAACCATGTAAACTCAATAGGATCATCGATATAGTTCACAGTGGAGAGAGAAAACAACAAACTCGCCTTCCTGGATGTACTAATATCTTGAACAGAGCACGAGTTCAAGACGTCCGTATACTGCAAGCCTACATTCCCCTAACAATACCTAAATTTCAACTCCCACCACCCATACAGTGTAGAGAAAGGGATCGTCCGCTGCTTACAACATCGAACAAAACTCATAAGTGTCGACCCAGAGACATATGAACAAGAAACTGTCAGTATAAGCAGTACCCTATAACGTAACAACTACCCTGGGTACATGACAGCAGCTATGACAAACTGGGATAGAAGGAATACAAAAGCATAACAACACTCAAAAAACAGCTTCCGTCTGCCTACCTTATATGAAGGGATTATCTGGTAAAATACAAAAGATCTGTGGTCCTTATAACATCAGGGCAATCTTCAAAAGTGGTTCAATATTTCACAGACACCTCTTCCGAGTAAGACCCCACATAGAGGAGAACATGACTAAGGACAGTGTGTACGCCATCCAGTGCAACTGTGGTAAGAAATATAAAGGGGAAACAGGCCGCTCTATTAAGTTAAGACTGCAAGTACATCGTAAAGCGGTAATACAAAATAGAAAACTCAGGAGTAGCCGACCATATATGAAGGGAAAAGGGAGATCATCGCCCCCTGTCGGATGAGTCTGGAATAATAAACAGAAAACACAACTGGAAAATACAATAAACTTAAGGAATCAGCACATATGTCAGGCCATAAAAATCTCCCTAGCCGACCAAGCATAGAAATGAATACAATACGGGAACCAGTAATTAGGAATGCTGAAAAAAGCAGTGAATAACAACACAAAAATTTCAATATAAGCTCTGGTAAAAATATTCAATGATAATTATGGAAAAAATGCAATATGAGCACTGGTAACAAACGATTGCTAAACATTAAGCTTATAAGTCCCAGAAATTCATAGGCAAATGTCCTCAGTGGATGAAGGCGTTGGTTAGATGCAATGACTAGGCCCAAAGTGTTGTGAGTTCAAAAATCTTGGAAAGTTGAGTTAAAGGAAAATAACTAAGATATCCGGAAGAGGCATGGCAGATGGAACTAGGAAAATCTACCCCGGTGGACGAAATAAAAGGTTCGTTTCGAAGTTCTAATCACCTGAAGAAGGCCAGAGCATACAATGGCCGAAACGTTGTGAATATGGCAATGAAGATGAGAATAAGAATTCGAATAATCTAAATAATCATAATACCATACCTCAGAGATATAGAGATTTTCCTTAAGAAAGAAAATTATTCACAATATATCAAAACAAAAATGTCTGTGTTATTTAAACAGGAAAATTCTATGAAAGTTCATGATATGTTTTGATTGAAACCGATAAAAAAATTAATGTCTATATTTCTGAGATGAGGTATTATGTACATTATTTACATTATTCGGAGTATTGTCCTCATCTTTGTCGCCATATTTATTACAACGTTTCGGCCGTTGTACGCCCTGGCTTTCTTCAGGTGTAACTGAACTTTCTATACAACATCTCCCTTCAAGTAAAGAAAAACAGAAACAAAGAAAGGTCTAATTATATAAGCTAATACGAGATCTATAACAATAAAATCACACAACACACTCACATATAGGCTTGTACAAACAGACACATAGAGCAAAATGAACTGAGAGAGTTAAGAAAAAGAGAAAACAGATTCTTTAATTGTATATCTGTCAAATATTAGCAAATCGCAGATTTAGTAATAAAATTTTTCAAATAATGTTTAAAATTCTAATTAAATTCAAACATGAAATGAGTTGAATTAAAAAAATGGTTTTGTATACTAGATTAAATTCGGAAAAGCGTTTCATCCTTATTGGAAGTCGATGTTTTTAACGGGCCGATTCGATATTTAAAAAGAACTCCCAAATTCTTGAGCCATTCATGATATTAAAACAGCCACATAGTTGGTAGAAACTGTGTCAACGGTGGAGAAATTAAATTATCTTCAGATTTTTTAAACGAGGTAGGCGTCAATTCCGTATCGAATGAGAAGTCAGGGCTGCTTTCCTGAAAAGACATAAAGATGCTTTTAAAGTGACGCAAAATATTAACTAAATTTAGAAAGAAAAGAAATCTCTACGAAAGTATAACAATTGATTTATAGATCGCCAAAGAAAAAGGCCGCCTTTGTATGAAAGTTGTTCACTACGGACAGCATCAGTGACACTTACGGATCTGGTTGAATGGACAATTTACAATGACGGCACAATTACTTAACGTGTTATTCATGAACACAAAGTTAAAGAACTAAGACAGTGTCATTATATTCCGTCAGATAAAAAGAGTTTTTTTTTTTTTCCATTTGCATATCTGAGGATATGGTAATAGAAATATCTGACCATTTTCAAGTAATGATATCCGCGCGTCTTTAAATAAAGCGGTCGGCTGTAGAACAATCGTTAGCTAGTACGTCTTGTCGGCCGCTGAGAGGTGAGGTACTTTAAAAGAGTAGCAGATTACAAACATTTCTAATTTATGTACCATATTGCATTATTATCGGCAAAACATGAAAGTACAAGTAAAGCCAATTTTAAGCCAAACTATAAACATTTAGATCATATAATAATTTTTTAAACGGATGAAAATGTCAAAGTTTGTTTAGAACAATAAGGAGACTTGTGGGAAGTCATGATCGCTCACCTCCAGAAATGGAATGGCATAGAAAAAAAAAGAATATATTTAAAGCGCAAAATTAAAATAAGAACGAAATTCACCAATTTCACTCATAATTTTTCATGCACTTCAAACAATAAAATATGTTTTTGTTTAATTTTAAGCCGGCATTGTAAATAAAGGATATACCTCTGGCCAGATTCGAACCCGGGAATTCCTTGGGAATCTAATATTACTAAGAAAAGACATGAGTACCAGCTTTTAAGTGTCCTTGAAGACCTTCTATGGCAGTTCATCTTACTGTTAATGACACTATAAATGTTCTGACGAATCTCGTAGTCCATAAAATAAACAACGTGATTAAAATGTATTCGTCAATGATAGACTAACATCTTTAGCATATCCTATACTTTTTTCAAAGAACTCTTTTAGGAAACTGTATTTATCATGTTATTCCGAAGTCTTAACATCAAAGTAAACTTTTTAACAACTTCTTCAAGTTGGTTGGGAAAATGTTATCCAAATATTTTAGAAAACTAAATAAGCTTACATTCCATTGTTTTCAATAGTATTTGAAAACAACCAAAACATTTAAAGTCAGATACTTATTGAATAAATGTGTATTAAAATTGAAAACATTGCTTGGATGCTGTAAAGTTTCAAATTGTTTCAATAACAAGATAGGATATGAAGCCATAAATTAAAATTTAATAAATTAAACCCAAGGCCACAGAGGCTTTGCCACACACACGAGTATATACAACTGTTTTGACCCTCTCGACTAAATAATCACTTGCATATGGCTACTCGGTCGATGTAATTGAATATTCTTAGATTTTTAAATATTGTAAATATAGTGGCTTGGTAAATTTAAGTCAGGATTCCAAACCCTGATGAGTGGCTTTTACGTAAAGCAATTGGAATTTTAACGGGAATTTTTCAGATGCAGCAGAAATCATGAATGTTGAGTCGATTAAATGCTTTCATTAGTTATGAAACTTAAGAAAAAATAGTTGTTCTTCTGGGTGAGAATGCAGGAGACCATAAAAGACATCAAGTAAAATTTGTGTTTGAGCAAAAAAGGTCAAAATATTAAGCTGATTAATCCTTTTGCATTAATGAAAATATTCTATCGTAGAACTTCAGAAAATATTTGAAATGGTCTTCACTGCAAATTTGATATGTGTTGTTAAAAATAAAAATAAAAAATTTAAATGAAAAAAAGCAGTCACTTATTTGAGGTTAGTGATACGTTTTTGGATGTTACTAGTATTTCTTTAAAATTGTGTATTTTTCTTACAAAGATAAAATGTTTTTTTTATGTATATATATATATATATATATATATATATATATGTGTGTGTGTGTGTGTGTGTGTGTGTGTGTGTGTGTGTGTGTGTGTGTGTCTCAATGATAAAATGATAGGCGGCTAACCGATCAGTGGCTCCATTCATTTGCTGATCGCTCTGCGCCCGTCTTGGTCGTAAGAAGTATAATCATAAAATTTGTAGCAATGAATTTTCTTAAGAAAACAAAACTCATGTTTCTTCATATCATGTTTCATTACAGCGTTCCCGGTAGCGATTTATGCAATACATGAAAGACTTTTAAAACAGGCATTGAGTCACGAAATCCCGATTGCAATAAGCGGCGTCTTAATGACATACAAGAAACTCTAAGGCGTGTCTTTTTGATTCTCTCGATATTTTTGTTTTTTATTGAGGTTCATCTCTTGAATCGATACTAAAAGTTTTCCGCCCTGAAAAAAAAATAAATCAAAATGTGTAAACCAAAACGAAGTCGGCTGATTATTTGGGCGAAGCCCAAGAGTTTTGAAGCTGATTAAAAATTGAAATATCTCAATGAGCGATCAGTCACTCTTAAAATATGAAAATCAGATTAAAGATGTTGCGATCAAATCTGAGTTCAACCATAATGTATAGTAAGTTTAAGTGTCGCGTTAAAATAAATTTACAAAGTTAAATAAATTATATTATAGTGAATTTGATATTTTCATTACGCATAAATTTTTTTAAATATTTTCATGTGGATTTCAACAAGGTAAAAAAATATTCTGTATTTTGCCAGGGCAATATTCAAAAAAATTGTAGATGCCCAAAACATGGCGAGTTCTATAACATTCAACGTCGAAATTCTGTTCAAAGACAAGAATATCGTTTCATCTATAATACCATATCCAACAAAATTCTGATTTAGACAAAAAGAAAAAAGAATAACTTTATCATAAATGAAAGGTGCTCTAAGGTACAGATATATACGAATGGAATGAAACGATAGATAGATAGATAGATAGATAGATAGATAGATAGATAGATAGATCTCAGCATTGTTGTTTGTCTTATTGATCATCTATGCGTTTGATATGATAAAATTTACTTTTCGATTTTCCTACAATGTAATGGATTTTCGAAACTGTGCGTTGTAGAAAATAATTATCCATAATCTAGATACCTCTTCTCTCTCTCATTCATTCATATATATATATATATATATATATATATATATATATATATATATATATATATATATATATATAAAATATATATATATATGTAGTGAGAGAGATGAGAGTGTAATGAAAAGTTATCATCGACCCATTTTCAGAACTGGTGGGGAATTCCTCTGTGGACGGACTTAGAAATTTTCAGCATTTCTTTTGTGTCATCACATCTCGCTGTGAGGTAATGATTAGTGGGTTAGTTTAGTAGACCATTACCACTGTGTATTGGGTTCAACCCTCACTGATAACGCCGCAATCGTGGCTTTGTGCCAGTTGATGTAACTTGGCGGATATCAAAAGTGCACAAATAAACAACATATGTGCAGTGTTTGAGTATCAAGTGAGAGATGAACTTTCTACAATATCGATGTACCTCAGGGGAAGAATGACTTTCTTACTAACACCATAAAACAGATACTGTACGAAGCTTAACAGAGTCGGGTAAAAGGCTATAAATTCTAAGCCTTATTCCGAATCAAAATCAGAACTGTGTGCCTGTAACGTTAAGGTGTTGATCAGTACTTGACAACTGATTGGTATGCACACTGCATAGTATCCAATTTAAACGCCAGTTATGTGAACAGCTGAAAACTTTGGAAAGTGTTGTGCTATATATAGATTCTTTGTGGTTAAACATTGTTTCATGTTGAAATGTTGTAAAATTATGATTTGAGTAGCTTCTTTGTTTCTTGGTAGCTTCTGCCATTCAGGAAATATTTATATATATAGATAGGGATGACAATATATATACATGCTCCTGAAAAAATCATTTCGGCTGAGCTCTTCGGGGAGAAAAGTGAATTTGTAAACAATGACTATTAATGCGCCTGATGCAAGACTCTTCGTTCAGACGAATCGAGTTCTCCGGTCACTGGCGTGTTTGTTTAAAAATAAATACGTCTAAATTCACCATCATCCCTGCCGTGTGTCAATGGCTTAGGAGTAAAATCTCTGACTGATACCAAATCAGTCCTGTTTCGATTGAGGCAATCAGATTGAGGCAATCGGGTGTCTGATGAGCTGGGAAACAGCGAAACAGTCTTTCTATGGATGACAATATATATATATATATATATATATATATATATATATATTGGAATAAAGTTCATCATAATCTCTTAGTCGACACTGGGACTCTACTACACACTATTCGTCTAGTTTTATTTCTTTTTCTACATAAGCTTCACTCAACTGATTTTCCTTAAAATCACATTCTGGGACTTGTACTATTAATAAAAAAGAAATTTACATTCTCTGAAATTGTAGCAATTTTACTGGCCTTTCATGACGACAGCGTTAAAACAGGAGAAGAGTAACTCCTAAAATCTGCAAGGAAAGAAAAAATATTTTTCTTTTAAATGATTTTAGATTTCGTAAGATTTATCCGTAAATCGAAGGGATTTTTGGATTAAATTATTTGGAGTTTGTGTAGTTTCAAACAAAGACGTAATATCGAAATTGTCCACAAATACTTGGACCAGCACGAGGATGAAGTGTCAAACATAAAATAGATTTTCCATGACATTGGATGTGTGATACATAAGGTTATGAAATCTAAATTTCATGATGTTATTTTTGGATCAGAATAAAAGTGTAATTTGGCAACAGCGTTTTAAAAGTTTCATGGGGGATTTTGTAATTTTATGGTTTATATTGCATTTGTTATGCTATTTTATATTATTAATTAAATTGTTATATTTTTAATTTTTTATATTAATTAATTTCCCATTTAACTTTGAAGAATGGACATAACCAAGGAAAATATGCAAGAAAAATGAATTGACTAGAAAGAAAAAAACTGCGGGGTAAGCTTGACGTATTTTGAAAGGATATTAGAATAGTTCAGAACCTTTACCGACATCAATTCCCCTGCATACGGATAGAAAATGACTTCAGTAAATATACAAAAATAGAAAGAGGTGTAAGACAAGGAGGTGTCGTATCACTGGACTTATTCAACCTATACATGAAAACGATTCTGAGAGAATTAGAAGTTCTAACATGATTTTTTATTGCTGGTCACATTCCTAACAACATAAGAAATGCAGATGACACAGTGTTAATAGCAGATACAGAAAGGAAACTACATAAACTCCTATAGAACGTAGGAAGATAAAGCCAGAAGAAAGATCTAGCTATCAATCGCAAGAAAACAGAATGCATTGTTGTTAGCAAATGGACATGCTCAACATGCAAATTACAAATTAGCGATACCAAAATCAAACAAGTACAAGAATTTAAATATCTGGGAAGTGTTTTATCAGAGGATGGATAGTGCCACACTGAAATCCGAAGGCCCATTAAAATAGAGAAAGGTGCCCCCTAAAAAGCTAAGCAAAGTATTAAGAAACAAAAAATTATCGTTAGAAAGAAAGTAAAGAGCACTGAACAGTTATGTAATATCAGTCCTCCTAAATGACAGTGAATGCTGGACAATTTCCTCACAGATGAAGAAGAGAATTGAAGCAACAGGAATGTGGATCTACAGAAGAATACGGAGAAACCCATGAATATGAGAGCAACAACGAAGAAAATGGAAACAAAATGGATACTTATATTTAACAACAGAAAGATAACGTTGAAATTTCGAGGTCACATGAGGAAAGAAGGCTTGGAAAATCTGTTACTCACATGATAGACTGAAGGCAAGAAGGACAACACATAACCTACCTAGCGAGCTTGAATAAATTGATGGGGGAACACGGGTTAGGACAGATAACAAAAATATTGATACCTACAAAGGTCAAGAAATGGTGAAGAGCCATGATCGCCAACGTCTTGAAGTCTGGATAGAGAAAAGGGAGAAGTGTTGAAGGATATTAAGAAGATTGCGAGAAAAAGACATGAAGACTGCGTTGAAGCATGAAACAGTCGCCGCTTAATGTTGACCTCAGAGTTAAAGGGATTTGCAGGCATGTAGTTATATGTAATTTTGTAATTTTGTCCTTGTTTTGTTGTGAGGAACCCGCCTCAATGTTTGTAAAAGTATTTTTATACACTATATATATATATATATATATATATATATATATATATATATATATATATATATATATATAATAAAATGTATTTTATCTGTACTTGGAATGTTATGGAATCTTTCATCCGCTCTTCTCACATTTTTGTGTTGACAAAAAGATCTTCTGACGATTGAAAAAATATTTTCATGAAGTTCAGGGCATAAATTGAAAGACGATAAGTGGATTTTTCATTTTAATTATTAATAATTTTTATTGTTGATTATCTTGAACTCTCGATCTCTATATTTACCGGGTTTGCTTGTCTTGAATGAGATATCTTCGAAATCTTCCCTGGTCGATCGTACGTTTAGCATAATAAAAACTTTATTATTTTTTTTATCTATCTATCTATCTATCTATCTATCTATCTATCTATCTATCTATCTATCTCTTTCTCTCTCTCTCTCTATATATATATATATATATATATATGTATGTGTGTGTGTGTGTTTGTGTGTGTGTGTGTGTGTGTGTGTGTGCATGCCTTTAATATTAACCAGGTATCCCAGAAAATATATATGTAGCCAACAAAACAACTTGGACAATTTCCAGGAACATATCCTTGGAAATATATTAATGAAATATTAAAAAAATCTCATATATTTTTGAAGAAAAACAAAAAATTCCCTTTCATTTATGTTAATTATTATTTTAAACAGAGAAACCCTTTCTTAACGTATGTTTGGCTTGTTTCTGGTAAAAAGTGCCAAGCCTTGCAATTAAAAAGAAAGGTGTCCCTTGCTCTGAAAAATATATGCAAAATATATGCACTTTTCCCACGGAAGGTATTTTTGTTGTTGCTTTCTCCGACGCGAATCCCACCGCTTATGAATAATTCAATAGGATGTTCTTGTACTTTGTTTTTCTTTCTTTTTTTTTCTTTTTTTGGTGGATCATCAAAGATCTACTTTCTTTCGCACCTGTCATTCATTCCAAAATCCTTTGAGGAAATCTAAATGTCACTCTTTTCCTCGCTTTTCATACTAACTGTGAATATTAAAATCAATCGGATTGATTCTCTTTCGTGGTGTGTTTTTCATAACAATTCTTTCCAGTAGCAGTCTTCTCTGAATTTACCTGTGTCCCATTGACAAGTGTTTTTTATTATTATAAAAATCGTAAAAAGGAATAACCAGAACTTCTGTTTTTCTTTTTTGAAAATAGTTACACTTCAGTTACTTGATTATTTCTGTAATTTGTATGGATTGAAGAAAAAGTCACGTTGTAGAAAAATGCTAAAGTCGAAGAATGCAAATGATGATGCATCGTAATCTACTATCAAGTAAGTATAGCTTAGCACAAGGTTAAATAAATGAGATATTATAGCCTTTCTTTGATTTCGAGCAACTATCTCTGGAAACGTTATGCAACACAACCAAATATATATTCACTAAACTAACCCTTTCAAGGCCACATATATATATATATATATATATATATATATATATATATATATATATATATATATATATATATATCCAAGTATATAATTGGTATATACGGAATGAATTCAATAACCAACAATTACTATTCTTAAAAGAGTGCTCAATACAAAGTAGAGCAGATATAATTATTTTTATAAAAAATTATAACATAAGTATGTTATAAAATCACTACAAAAATAGCCATTTTGTTTCAACACACTCTGTGTCTTATCAAGTATTTGATTTTGAAAATAAAATAAATGGTTTTAAAGTTAGTTAATTAAAAAAAATTTATTTTTTTAGTGATTTTATAATATTCTTATGTTATAAAATTAAAAATAATTATATATATATATATATATATATATATATATATATATGTGTGTGTGTGTGTGTGTGTGTGTGTGTGTGTGTATTTAGGTAACAAATTTTCTTTTAGGCATGTCTGAATAAATAAATTACAAACATTATGTCTGCTTGTTTTTAGCATAATCCGTTCATATTCACGGATATTTTTCCGTGTATTACAATCAGATGATGCAAGAAATGCACTGTTACAGTGAAAACCACATTTATTTCCTAAGTATTTCCCATCTCTTTCTTAGATCATCATCAGAGTATGGTACGGAAAAACTGAGTAGCTATACATTACTGATTTTTTTTTCTTTTTGATTTTAAATGCTACAGCTGACAGTTATGCTTTGGCATTCACTAGAACTTGAAAAATTATCCATTACAGATTGTTTTCTTTTATGCTGGAATGTTACGGTCAGTCGTGCATTAAAGCATGAAAACTGTTCTTTTCAAAGGCATTTTTAAACATTATTACAGTATTCGTAGCTGATTCTATTCAGTGTCGGCTTCGATTTTTCATGTAGATTGCTTCGAGGACATTTAGCTTTAATGTTATTTTTTGGTGTACGATAATTGTGTTATCAATCACTCTTTTTCTATACTATGAATGTGGACAGGAATGTTGGTGTAAATGTTTCGTAATGGATGAATGATCAGACATGTGTAGAGTAAGACGTCTTGATAATGTAGTTGTCGTATATCTGTTTTTCTATCAGAAATAAATTCTCCCAATGGATATTCCAGCTGATATATAATGTTAGTTGTACATAATACATTAGTTGGTGTAGAAGAATTATTGCGAATAATTAAATTGGTTGTATTGTATTTTGTATAATAGATGATTAATTTTATTTTTTATTAGGATCCAAGTGAGATATATTAGTATGAATGAGGTGTTCTCGTCCTGATTGTAGTTAGCATTCATCTGGTTACAATATAAGAGTTTGATAGATTTTGGGTCCTTTGAGGAAGTACTATTTTCTATTTGACGTGTGTTGATGTTTTTGATAAATCGTCTTATTTACTCATCTAAAACCTGATTTGGGAAGTCATTATTAATGAGAGTTTAGTTAATATTTTTTAGTTCAGTGTAGAAAATCTTTTTTTGAGGAGGAATTAATTTGTGCTCAGTTAATTAAATTCTGTATAAGTGCTATTTTATAATTAGGACATTCACTCTTATAGTTGAGAGTACAAGAGTTTTTGCTGGTTGTTTTTTGTTTTATATGGGAAGGTAGTAAATGTGTTGTTATTTGTGTCTATTAAAATGTTAAGGAAAGGGATTTTATTATCTTTGTTAAATTCGTATATGAACTTGAGGACAG
This sequence comes from Acanthosepion pharaonis, assembly GCA_903632075.3. Lineage (NCBI taxonomy): Eukaryota > Metazoa > Mollusca > Cephalopoda > Sepiida > Sepiidae > Acanthosepion > Acanthosepion pharaonis. The sequence continues at coordinate 4,705,353 of CAHIKZ030002112.1, forward strand.
AGTATTTTGAAATTTTTTTTTGAGTTTCATTATTTCTTCCATGTTTTTAACTAAAATAAGGATATCATCTACATATCTTTGTTAGATGGAGGGTTTCTTAGTAGTGATAGAGATATTATTTTCTAGATTGGCCATGTAGAAGGTGCTGAAGGTTGAACACTGAAGTGAACCCAAAGAAACGCCATCACATTGTGCATATACTTTATTTCTGTGGTTATAGAATGGGACTTCAGTGGTACAGATTAAAAGTAATTTCCTTAGTATTTTAGGTTTAATTTTTAATGGGAGCAGAGATGATTGTACACAGGCAAGTTTTCAATACAGGTTAAACAGGCAAACGTAACAAAGGCGTAAGAGTGGTTGTATAAGTGTAGCACTTACAGGCCATAGCAGAACACTAGCTCGGGTAAAAATGATGGAAATAAAATTCTGAATGAAAAATACAAAACACTACCAAGTGAAGAGATGGTCTTCTTCTGCAAAGAAGTGACAATCATATATATATATATATATATATATATATAAATATGTGTGTGTGTGTGCGCGCGCGCGCGTGTGTGTGTGTGTGTGTGGGTGTGTATTATGTCATATTACCGTATATATTCGCGGATAGGACGCTTCAGTAGATAGTTTGCACCTTTATTTGGCGGTGTCAAAGTGGGTGTTTGCGTTTGACTGGCAGATAGACGCACTGGGGAGTTACATGACCCGTTTTTAATGTAATTAAATGTAATAAAGTAATATTTTTAAATATTTTCAAATATTCACCTTTGCTTACATATATTAAAACATAAGAAAAGTGTTTATTCATGTCGATATGGTTATAAACTTCAAATGCTTCTTCATTATCATCAATGTCAAAAATTCTTTTCATCTGTATTTACTTATCGACTGCGGGGCTGCTCAGTTTAGACAAAAATGTGGATACTGGTAATCGTTTCAATGCAAAAATCACTAAAAATCATAGCCTTTCGTCGTAGATCAAATAATGAATGGTAAATATGAGTATTACAGTTCAAGCGCTTTTATTTAACGTGTAACGCGGTGCTGCTGGAAAAGGCGATTGCGTAAAATCGAAATATCGAGAAAAATTAGTTGTCTCCCTTGTTCTCGTTTATGCTCGATCTCGGGCTACTGATACGCTACAGTCTACTTCAGATTCTCTATGATGCCGAGTGGATAGGTCGCACTCCTGATTTTTATAGAAATTTTGTTTAAAAAATGAGCGACTTATCCTCGAGTATATACGTTATTATAATCTATTATGTAATTCACATATTTATATGATATGTAAAAAAGGAAACAATTAAAAAATATACAGCGCGACCTATGATCGTTCCATATATAAAAAATTGTGATAAAAATGAATGGATTGTCAGGGATGTAAATACCAGGATGTTAGTGAATATTTCATAGAGCAGTTAGTGATAAGTCCCCACATAGTTCGTGTATTTAAAATGAACTTTTACACAAACAAACACACACACACACACACACACACATACATATATATATATATATATATATATATATATATATATATATATATATATATATAAACCACCACGTACTCCAAAATCTACCATTCTACTTTGCATTGAATAAAGACGGATATGCAATGTGATAGGTCTATATATATATATATATATATATATATATATATATATATATATATATATATATATATATATATATATATAATATTAGTGGAAAATATACATACATATGAAAAATATATCTAAAAAATTCCCATACATGTATGTTTTCAGAAAAATTTTTCCAAGAGGAAGGATCCAGGTAGAACTCAATGTCTAGGACAGAGTAAGGATATAATAAAATAAAATGGAATATTAGTGTTTAAGCCTTTTTATTATATATATATATATATATATATATTCCTCAATCCAAGCCGAGTTCGAATTCCAGTCGAATCTATTACATTCACTTACGTGCTAATAAGGTGTGAATCCTCTTCTCCCTCCAGCTAAGGGTAAACAGCAAGACAGACTGGGTTCTATAGCCTTGGGTGGCAACTGGTCTAGGAGAAGGACAACTTGCGGGGGGTCGTTTGGGGTCCCTGTGGCACGTAGTGCACCAGGTCTCTGTATTCGGTCCTTCAAAAAGTGTGTATGGTCCTGCACGAAACCTTCACCACTATAATCAAATCTCATGTGCTGTTGTCGGGCTGTCGGTTTCCTAGGAACTGATCTGCTTGTCCCTCATACGTCGAATTCAACGGGAGAGTCGAGTATATATATATACAGCGTAAAAGAGAGTGAGATAGATAGATAGATAGATAGATAGATAGATAGATAGATATAAAAGTATCAATTGCAAATAAATATGCCAATATCCCTGTTGTGAACATCATTCCAAACCTACCCAAAATCTACAGTCTGATTCATCCGTCTATCCATCGACCGTTTCAGGAATCAGAATTCTAACGGAGCACATCTCAAGTTTCATTGACCACATCCTCAAACATTTGCTACCCACTATTCCTAATTACCTCAAGGTGCTTCTGTAACAGGGTATGTGTCTAGCTCCACTCCAGCAAATGGGTGTTTTCGAAAATGAGTAGTATGCGGCCATTTCTTAGTGTGTCTTCGAATTTCTTTCATCGGCCAAATATACCCACTTAAATTTTTCTTCTTTTCTGGACATAAGTTATGTAGAAATTACCAGAAAGTCGTGTATGTCCGAGTGCTACACTTTTCTATCTAAAGTTCTATAACTCTAGATGCATACATAAGATAATCCATATATTCAGTTCAAAGTAAAAAATAAAATTATCCTTGGTAATGGCTAATAGAATAAGTGAAAGCGCTTGGCCAGACAAAAGATTTGGACAATTTCTGAAGAAGTCTGGATCTTACATCGGCCGAAACGTTGTAATAAATATAGCGACAAAGATGAGGACAATAGTCCGAATAATGTAAATAATGTACATAATACCTCATCTCAGAAATATAGACAAATATAAAATGGTTTATTTTGATATTTTTAATGGTTATTTTTTTGTTTTCTACAAAAGAACGGATGTTTCGTTACTTCATATAAATATTTTCAAGCGGTGTATGTTCAGTCACTTTTAACTGGCTATAGATATTTTAATTGCCTTTTTTGCGTTTTTTATAAACGATTTTGAAAGTGAAATAATTTTATATAATGTTAATTGCCTCTTTCACAAGTCGCTTGCAAAAAATATAAGACTTCTTGCAGAATTTTGCTTGTGTTTTTAATTAGTGAATATATCGAATTCATTACTTTGACCGAAATATATTCTATTTAATGACGTTTTTCATTATGACTTGAAGTATTTGTCATCATTTTTACAGTTTATGTTGCTTAGTGACCAATATTGGTGGTATTATGATAAACTTATTATGTTATGCTGATTATTATTTATATTTAATATATTATTTTCTAATAAATGACACGTTAGTCAACGTCAAAGTGTTGTAGTTGGTGGCCAATATATATGCTACAGACTTTTTATCAACTTAGGAGATACTATTGCTGAATATTCATGTGTACGAACACATTAACAGAATGTCGGAAAATAACTGCTTGAATGAAAATATTTCTTCTTTAAAATGTTCAGAAATTGTTGAAAGCGATCAAAAATAAAAACTACAGACAATATGACGAATTGTGAGTTCGTGCCTATCACAAATATCAAAGGATTACGAACAGGTCCATATCCGCAATTTCACTTACAAGACTTATATCAACCTATGGTATAGTTTTCAGGCAATTTCTAAAGGCGCCAAACGCTGGGATATCCTTCCAAGACAGACAAATATCAAGACGTCAATTTCCTGATAAATCAACCCTGATCAGATTCGAAAGAAGAAAAGATCGAAAAACGAACGTTCTAACTACTCAGCCATATATACATACATACACCCACCCACCCATATATATATATAAAAGAAATATAGTTTTAAGGATTGCTATATTTATGGGATAATAGTTCTCAATATCAGAAATAAAGCGTATGTAAATATAAAAGTGAACACTTAAGTAAACACTCAGAGGCGACAGACTGTTTCCTACCAAACGCAATCATTAAGCCTGATGATTGCCTTTATCATAAAACAGCCTCTGAGTTTTGACTTCAATGTTTCCCTTATATATATATATACTACTGTTACAGTGTAAACATGGCCGCTTCGCTAGCAATGTGCACCAAGTAGGAACAATGAACAGTGAACCGATTTCTTTACTCGGAAAATGTGTCAGGGGCTGAAATTCATCGGAAGCAGTGTACTGCCGTGTGGATCGAAAAGATTAAAAGTGGCCGGACAAGCTTAACGCCCGAAGAAATCGCATGACAAGCGTCAGTCAATTTCCAGCACTGACGAGGGGATTCAGAAAGCTCCGGAGATTGTAATGGCCAACCGGCGAGTTATCATTGATGAGGTAACATGTTCTCTGTAGATTAGTCATGGTTCTGCTTATCAATTTATCCACGAAGAGCTCGTCTTCCGTAAGGTCTGTACCAGATAGGTACCTAGAGATCTTGCTGCAGAGCCCAAGTGTAAATGTGTGGAGATCTGCCAAAGCCTTACTTGACCGCTACAACAATGAAAGCGAAGACATTTTGAGCAGAATAGTCCCAGGTGATGAAATGTAGGTCCATCACTATGAACCAGAATCCAAGACATAGTATGGATTGGAATCATCCTGTTTGATAGTGAAGAAGAAATTCGAAACTTACTCTTCGACGGGAAAACTCAAGCGAACTATTTTTGGGACTCAAAACAGCCTATACTGGAAGACTTGATTGAAAAGGGGTTTACAGTGCAAGCTATTTTGCTGACTAACAATCTGAAACAAGTAATTCGCACCAAACGCCGAAGCCTATTGTCGAAAACTTTTGTTGTTGCATGACAATACTCGTTGTATTTTCCATTTGCATTATCACACATTACCATATTTAAAGTTCCAATGATGAAATCGTAGAAATCTTAGGTTTCATGCATTCAGCATTTTTCTTTTTCTTCATTCTTTTTTCATCATGATCTCTTTCTCAAGAAATTCTGCCATTTTATTTATCTTTTTTCTTTTTATTTTCTCATATATTCTACAATAAAAAAAGCATTTTATTAATGAACTTATTTCTTAATGAGCTTGTTTTCTTTGTATCTGAAAATGATCCACATTTAATGAGTCATTATTCAAAATCTGAAATATCCGAAATTGCCCGCATTCATTTTTGCTTCTTTATTTATTTTTGCCTTCTCTTTTACACTTTTCGTTTTCCTTAGTGTTTTTTTTTCTTTTCATTTCTTCCTTTTTTACTCCTGCCCTTCTCCCTCTTCTTCGCTCTTTTAAAATCTCTTTTCATTTTTCATATCTTTCTCTCTTATTCTCAGTTTATATTCTTACTCACTTACTTCACTTTCTCTCTCTTCATTCTCATATATTACTTCTGTCCTGTCTTGGGTATGACGATAAACTATATCCACGTCCTGGGTAAGACAATAAACTACATCCAACAGCAAGGCCTCTGATCAGGAGGTTTTGAGTAGCATAGAACCACGTCTTAATTGCTCCGTTCCCAGGTCCACCCTGACCCGGTGATGGTAGCACCTCTTAGGGTCCCAGCTATGGGCAAATAGTTGACACCCAAAACTTGTGTAAAAATAGGTATTAATACCAGAAATTTTAATAAAAGTATATTACCAGCAATAATTTTTGAAGGAAAAATTATTATCAGCAATACTTTTTTAAAAAATGTACTAGCAATACAAAAAGCTAAACATTCTATTCCCAGAAATATATTTTTGAAGAAAAACATATTACCACCAATAAAAAATTTGTCGGCATTAAATAACCCATTGAGGTTGATATGTCCTAAAACAACCCAAAACAAACAAATTACTTCTTTCTATTTTTGTCTGAAACATTTTAGAAACTCTCTTTTTTGATTACTAATCCATTTTATCTCAATTTGGACGTATGCTTCTTTTTTGTCACTTTCTTTCTAAATCTTACACCTTTTATCTTATTCATTCTCTCACTTGTTCTCATTTCTATCCCTATCATAATCCCTATCTTATCAGTTTTTTTTCCTTTTATTTCTCTTCTTATTTATCCCTCGTTATTCTATTTACTATAATTATACTTAAAAACAGAATAAAACTATATTTGGATGATTAAGATGTGTCGATTCTATTGAAAGCCTATCATGAAAACCGTATTAGACATCCTGGCATTTTCCTTCTAGTTGTGGTAATGCTAAATAAGCAACTACCTCAAGTAATTTGACATCCTTTTCAGAATATTTCCCTTTTCCGTTGTCTTTTTTTATTCTGCTATTCAGTTTTCCTTCTCTTTCAAATTCTGACATTTTCTGAAAGTAATTAATTTTCAGGAAGATAATTGCGCGACAAAATTTCTCTTTTTTCTTGGAGAATTCCAAACTGCCTCACATTTCCTTTATACCTTTTCTCTTTCTTTTTGTAAATCCTTCCAAAATGTTTACAATTTTTCTTTTTCATTTGCTTTCATTCCTTCTTATTTGTAAAAAAGAGAAAATGGGGAAAATACGATTGTTTATTTTCTTTATCATTAAAGACTTTCATTGTCATTTTCAGTGCAGTATTTCTTTTTTGCCTTGATTAATTCCAACTTTTCTTCTTCATTTTCCAAGCTGTTCGTTCCTGTTTCATTTCAATTTCATTCATTCTGGTTTTTATTCTTCCTTTTTTTACCTTTTTCCTTTCAACAATTTAAGATTCATTTAAAATCGTTCTTCAATATGATCTTTTCTACCCTAATCTTTTGAACAACCTTTTCCTCGTTTTCAATTTCTTTTATTCATTTTTTCTAATTCACTTTTTATCTATATTCTTTTCATCCTGCCTTCCTTCCTTCCTTTCTTCCTTCCTTTCCTTCCTTCCTTCCCTTCGTTCGTTCCTTCCCTCGTTCGTTCCTTCCTTTCTATCTTTCTTTCTTTCTTCTTTCCTTTCTTCCTTCCTTTCCTTCCATCCTTTCTTTCTTCCTTTCTTTCTTTCTTTCCTTCCTCCCTTCCTTCTTTCCTTCCTTTCTTCCTTCCTTTCTTCCTTCCTTTCTTTCTTCCTTCCTTTCCTTCCTTTCTTCCTTCCTTTCCTTCCTTCTTTCCTTTCTTTCTTCCTTCCTTTATTCCTTTCTTTCTTTCTTTCTTTCTTTTTTTCTTTCTTTCTTTCTTTCTTTCTTTTTTTCTTTCTTTCTTTCTTTCTTTCTTTCTTTCTTTCTTTCCTTCCTTCTTTCTTTCCTTCCTTTCTTCCTTCCCCCTTCCTTCCTTCCTTCCTTCCTTCCTTCCCCCCTTCCTTCCTTCCTTCCTTCCTTTCTTCCTTCCTTCCTTCTTTTCTTCCTTCCTTTCCTTCCTTCCTTTCTTCCTTCCCTTCCTTCATTCCTTCCTTCCTTTGTAGTTTTTTTTCTTCTACATTTTTCATTTCTCGTCAACATTTCATCTCGAAAACCTTCCTCTTTTTCCCACATCTAGCATTAAAAACTAATGTGAGTAAATTTTCCTTTACACATCACCTTAGAAAATATCTCAAAGCCATAATTATCAGATAAATAAGCTGCCAACGCCATCCCTGGGGACCCAAATCCGTCGGTGGTCCATATGCATTAAAATAGTGCTCGGTCCAACATAAAACAAAACGTTTTACGCACAAATGCTTCCTATTTCACGGGTATAAATGCTCCCAAAACGACTCGTTTTGGAAATCGACAATAGAAACCTCATTACAATACTTCAAATCAACGAAACCTTTGAATTAAAAGTTCTTTTCACTTTCTATTACTACGCCGAAATTTGTAGTAATGACGTAAATAAGAAATCGTAATCCTCTGACACACAATTCTCTCTCACTCACTTACTTACTTACTTAATCTCACCCTTACTCTCTCTCTCTCACACGCACACACACACACGCAGGCACGCACAAAGGTCATTTAAAGGCAAAGGCTCATCAAAATTCTTTCTTTCTTTCTTTAGGTCATATAATTGTCCAGCCAGCATCCTGGTCTTGTGCTTGGGATAACAATATCTCCAAGAGTTTTTTCATTGTACTTTGGTCTGTCTTGATATTTGGGAGAATTCTATTTCGTGAGTATTCGAGTGTCCTTAATTTTATTTATTTATATATTTATTTTGTTTATTGTTCGTTAAAAAAGAACTATTAGTACTCATTTCATAATGTAGCGTACAATAATTTAGAACTTACGGGAGTAGCAGTGAAATTAGCGTTAAGACACAACTTGGAGAAAAACAAAGGCAACGATACCAAAACTTCTATGTTTATTAGCTGAGAAAACAAGCAATTGTGGTATGAAACCCGAAAGCCCTAAAATATTTCTTTATACTGACATTTTATGGATTCATTTGATAGAAAAATATATATGCGGAATGGTGGGAACATTTTAAAGATTTACTTTTGCTTACTGTCAATATATATATATATAATATATATATATATATATATATATATATATATATATATATATATATATATATATATATATATATATATATATATTGCTTTCTTTTTATTAAAATGACGTGATATATGTTATTCATTGTAACATCCTCCTCCTCCAAGGAATTTTGTAAAGCTGAAAAACGCAACATTCGCATACCCGGCATCGTTTCCATTTTTGTAACACCCTTTACATAAGAATAAATTCCTTTCATTTTATACAGTTCGAAAATATAATTACAAATATTTCTTATTTTAATAAAATTTCAAAGAGAAATTGTCTGTTGAATTGATGATCTGTCCAAAAGACATTTTAAGTTAGTATTACGCAGATATTTTTCTATTCTGTGGGGTAAACACTAATTATCAATTCAATATCCATATTTCAAATCGATAGTTGCTGATAGCCACAGAGATTAACGTGAAAAGCAAATTATACTTGTCAGGTCAATTGAACTGTGCATTTCTCACGCTGGGGTAACTATTGCAGTAATTTGTCTAGTCACGAGGGACTCTTCCCAAATATTGCATCTCCACGTTTTATGTAGATATTTATATCGATGCATTTTTCTAATGCCTGTTGTCTGCATCAACGAGACTGTCGCACGCTTTCTGAAGTACGCATTTTTAAACTCAAACGGAAGTGGTCACTTCGAAATCCACAGAACACGAACCCTACACGACGATAAAGAATGTCATCAACAAGAGTACCGGTGGCTCCAACGAAGAAACTACTCCGAGTTTTGTGAGTTCTTCGAAATGCCAGTTTCATGCTATAATAACGAGTTGAATAAACTTAAAATAAGTTTGGCCGATTTGTATCGGACTAAACAAGTACCAACTTATTCACGAGTCCAAATAATGTGCAATCATATACACACTTTCGAGTCGTTGTCATATCGTAAAAAATATTAATGTAGAAAATGTCACACTCAGTTTTCTTCAGCAAAACAACAGATGAATTTCTGAGATTACAAAATCCATATTCTCATGGATATGAAAAGATAATATCGTTTATTTAGAAAATGATTCCCTAAAGGGATTTATCCATGAACAAGAAGCATAAAAAGCATTGGTTTTTCTATTTGTGAATAGGTCTTCGATTAATGTTATCCTGTGTAAGTTTTATAATTTCGGATACATGTCTTCATATCGAAAAGAGATTTGAGAATTAAAAAGCCAGACAAACATTCATAAAATCTCTGAACCGTTTGACAACAAAGCAAAATAATGAGATTTGGTGAATTAAAACTCCATTCAAGTTGTAGGGTCTAATAATATTTCTAATGAATCTCACATCTCCAGGACAAACTTTTAACAACTATTAAAATAAAGTAAAGCTATTTTTGTAGCACTTGTAAAATCGTCAATGCTTTAATGTATATGGCAACTTATAAAAATGTGAGTAGAAAGGAATCTCAATCAATCAACATCGACAATTAATCAATGTCAGTTGATTCCCATCTTTCAGCCCCGGATCATTTATCAAAAAACTCTTACAGAGTTTAAGTAGAATAAGTATTTGTCAGTAACAAGTGGATAGCTATACACAGAGACACACACACAGACACACACACAAACACACACACACAAACACACACATATATATTGTTAAGAAATTGTTTGCCAGCTTTTTTCTGGTTCATCTTTTGAACCTCCCCAGTTGAAGCCATTAGAGCATTTTACTGGCAAAAGTCGAGCAAGGATCCCGAAGTAGAAACCAATTGCGTCGAGCCCTGAGGAGCGGCGGCTGCATACATAGGTGATGGGGAGAAGTTGAAGCCGATACGGCAGATGGCGAAGGAATAAACCAACAAAAAAAAATCAACCGTGGAATTCCTTTTTCTTTTCTTTCCTTCTTTTTCTCGACGCTCGGCGTGAACACACGCAGCGCCTCTCTTGAGTTGCTGAAAAATAGTCGACTTGAAATGTCTTTTTTTGTGCGAAGGAAAGGATGAAATTTCACATGAACGAATGCTGCTGGCTTGCAATTTAAGAAAATTTGAATTTATAACAGTTTGAATGAAAATGAAAAGAAAACGAAAAGTTCTCTGAATATCGTTCTTATGAAGAAGAAGCGGGAGGAGGAAGGAGAGAAAAAGAAGGATGAGGAGGGGAGGAGGAGGATGAGAATAAGAAGATGAAGATTGGAGGAGGAGGAGGAGAGGAGAAGAAGAAGATAAAGGAAGAGTACAAGGAGAAGGAGGAGGATGGAGGAGTTAAAGAATAAAGAGGAGAGTGGATGAAGAAAAGAAGAAAAATGAAGAAGAAAAAGAAGTATGTGGAGGAAGAGAAGAAGAAGAAGAAGAAGAAATAAGAGAAGGAGGGTGAGAAGAATTAAGAAGAAGAGGAAGACGAATGAATTCATGAAAAAATCGAAAAAAATTTCCTGTAATTTTATTCTTTAAAGCTTTCTCTTTCATTATATTTCTGAATTTATAGAAGAATGTATTATTTTATCCCAGAAATCGTTTTGACGACAAGGTTAGACAAATATCAGAAATTCTTGTTTAATCTGAATTTATTCAGTAAAATGAATTCCATAATTATCTGTAAACATTGTTTAGCGCTTCCTTCGCAAATTTCATGACAGCAATAAAACTTCTATTTTCTGTGTTACGCTCTTTTAAGAAATAGTTCATCGTGATAGTCTTGTCAAAATCAGAACGTTATATATATATATATATATATATATATATATATATATATATATATATATATATATATATATATATATATATATATATATATATATATATATATCTATCTATCTATCTATCTATCTATATATATATATATATATATATATATATATATATATATATATATATATATATACATATATATATATATTGAATGCAACAGAAAATGTGCTTTGATTTAGTTTGTAATTTTTTTTTAATTTAAAACCTTTAACCTTATAAAAATAAAAGTTCACCTCTTAGAACAAAATTAAATATTTACAATTTAAATGTTCATTAAGGAATTGTATTCCTGATCAATCAAAATTCGTAAATAATTATAAGAAGACTCTAACTACATTTTTCTGACCATAGCTCAATTAGGTTTCATTTAAATACTCATGGTGACCTATCGGACCCTATTTGTAACATACTTGCTTAAAACACAAATATAATAGCATGAACTTACATGCAAAAAAAGGCTATGAATATGGACACAGTATCTTTAACTGTTTTAAAAATGAAAACATAATATAAATACATACATGCAACAAACTATTTCTTGTTGACAGTTAATATATTTCAACCTTGAAAATGGCGGCTAATTGTATAGCCGAAAGCGCTCGGATAAAAAGAACAATTGGACAGTTTTTATATAATTTATCATCTGAAAAGAAAAAGATTATTAGGTCACATGAGAAATTATATAAAAACTCAATCAAAGAACTTTGCCTGTCGTATTCAATGAAATGTGCATGAAAGAAGGATTGCTGCCTAAATACACAAATTTTATACATACATATATATGTATATACATACATATATATATATATATATATATATATATATATATATATATATATATATATATATGAGTGAGTGAGCTGAAAAAATTATACATTTGATTGTAAAGGTATTGTTTATAATTATTTTAACTATTTGGGATGCCTTTTGAACAGGGAAACTTTCAGCACCACCTCGTGCATACAGACGCACAGACACACGACCATGGAAGCACACACAAATGCACGCACACAGATACACATATATACGGGTGTGTGTGTTGATGTGTGTGTGTGACTGCGCATGTGTAGATGTGTTTGTGTAAATAAGACATGGTTAAACAATAGTGAAAGCGCCAGATAACAAGCAGTATTGATTTTTATGTCCACACTGCTTATATTTACAATCGCTCTCTCTCTCTCTCTCTCTCTCTCTCTCTCTATATATATATATATATATATATATATATATATATATATATATATATATATATATATATTCTAAAAATAACTTATAATAACAAATAGATAAATATAGCATTGCCTAATCATGCTACAATAGAAGATGAAATCTATTCTATATATATTCCATATATAATTATTTATCCGCTGCCCCACGCAGCCGAGTTTAACGTGGGGTATCCGAGCCCGTAGCCTCGGTCAAAAATACCCTATAGACCACGTAAAAAAAAACGTCTGGGGTATACCCTCTGACATAATCCAGGTAAATATATAGCCATCATATATATTTTAATCATTTCACCTTGAGCAAGGCACTAAAGACACAAAGATACAAGGGCTTACTAACAGCAATATATAAATGCACTTATTGTTTTAATTCTTTCTGTCGTTAGAATCCGGTTTAATTATTTATTAATTTGATCTTCCTGACTAAGACATGTAATGTCCCGTAAAGTTTAGAAAAAAATAAAAGTCACCGTGTTTGGTTGATAATTTTTCGAAAAACTGACACGTTTCGGAGATTAACAGGTGATCAGATTGTGCATACCGATGGCACGCTTTTGTCTGAATCAAGTTACGACTGAAGTATTAACACGAAAAGTTAATCTAAACCATTAAAATTCCTACTTGGAGAAGTACCTAAACTTGGTAAAAACGTTTACCGAAAAATATAATTGAAAAGGAATCTAAATATGAAACATAGAGGGCATTTTATTTTTCAGTTCTCTAATTAATAGCCTTCGCCATTTTTTTCAGGGATTGATGACTGGTCATGGAAAATGGAAATTTTATGAGATTATAAATCGAAAATGGCACAGTGGATGCATGCAAAACCGAAAATGAACGTCCATCCAAGAAGAGTTTGGGTTAGAGTTTGGTGTAGATCCGTTGGTTTGGTTCACTTTCAATTGCAACGAAATGTTATCTTGACAGCCGAAATATCTTGCTAAGCAGTATAATCGTTTAAATAATTTTGGAGTAACAAATGGTAAACTTATTCGCCAGCTGAAGTCTGGTAGTCCATAGTAGAAATTTCATATCGAAAAAGATGGAAAAGATTTCGTCTCAGAAAAATTCCATACATTATTCTCCAGATCTTAATATTTATGTAACGCTACATACATATAGAGTATCGCTTATATATATATATATATATATATATCACTTTAAACTTTATTTTTAGTGGATATTCTTATTTAAGTAGACCCCTCCGTTTATTTATTAAACATTATATTTATTTATCTTCGTCTATCGTCTGAATATTCAAGAAATCTTATTAAGGAAAAATATGCGTTCTCCGGCAAGATTCGAAACTGCGTCATTCCGAGGCAGAGGGAAACCGTCGTTAGATCCGACGTGCCTTAACCGATATCGCCACGAAGAAGCTTTCCCCATCAAGCACGGTCCGAACAGTGCATTTAAGCGAAGTCCTTCTTGTCATAGATTTCTCGAAATTATCAAGTTCGCATTCAAACATAAACAAAGTAATTTTCTAAAGAAGTAATGGATTTATTATTTATTGATCCGAAGGATATGAGTATTCACTAAAAATAGCATTTGAAGTGATAAATATCTGTCGGATTAATAAATTAAAAAAAATAAAGACTATGTTTTTCTTTAATAAGATTTCTCGAATATTCAGGACGGTAGAGGAAGATAAATGAATATACATAAAGGGAACGTCTACTCAGACATGAATAACCGCTAAAAATAACATTTAAAGTGATAAAAATCTGCCGGTAGGCGAAAATAAATATACAGTCGAACAAAATAAACGGAGTATCCACTAAAAACTTTTGTTTGCTGATAATAATACTGATTATCCACTCGTAATTTAAGTATTTCATTCCTGGTCTGCCCCACTTTTTAAAATCTGACCAACTGATCAGATCATCAGCTCCAGTAGGAAAAACCACTTAGTTGGGCCGATGATTTTTCGGCACCTGCTCATACTAATCCACAATAGAATCTCAGATATAATATCGCTTATGAATAGTTCAAATTTTAAAATATTATTATAATTCATTTAGTCTTTCATTTAGTTAACACGACCGTTACGCCCTGCCAATATCTCATCAGTAAAGGAATATTCCGTTTTGAACGCATGGCTTCAGTGAGAAAACTGAAGAAAGAAAGAAGTGTTTAACGCCTTCTGCCAATACTTCACAAATAATGGACTAATCCGCTTTTATCTTGTAGAAAGGCGGAAAATATATATTAGAGACTCTAATTGTTTTCTGTGAGAAAAGGAAAGAAAAAAAGAAGGAAGGAAAGAAAGAAGAGTTTAACGTGTTTCAGTGAAATGAAAAAGTTGTTAATTTCAAATAGTTTCATTTGTACCCGCATACTTCACAGAATAACGAGATACATTCACATTTATTATTGTTACTGCAATATTGTGTTAAATTTATTAATCTCCATTATTTAACGATGTGATAGGGTTCTTTCTACGGACATTTTATTGTCATAGAGCTCGCCATGAGTTTATTTAATCCCTAATCTAAGAATTAAGATTCATCACTAAATTAAAATAGGAAAACTGTAAAATTTTCGCGGGTATTTCTAGTTTTAATTTTTCTGTCCAGAACGTATCCAAATGTTTTCATGTCTCCAGAACCGAATTCGCAGCTACGAATTAACTTTTATTAAATTCTACTGCGCATGCGTGAATAGATTCACGGTAATTTAATTTGGCAGTAATACGCCACCGAGTGAGTCTGTGCGAGAGTCGCATTCACAGTAAAAAAATCTCTGTACAATACTCATGTCCTATGTAGGTTTTTTTAGTGAACATAAATTCTCTCTGTCCAACATCTTCAAGTACAGATTTGGATACTTGACTTTCTTCAAAGTATAATTGTCTTTAGAATGGCATGGACGAAATTAATCAGAACGCGACCAGGCAGATGTTTACCGACTGTCTGACTGATTAGAAAAGTAACAGGAATAAATATATCAGATTCTAGAGTGGGGAGTACCTTGAAAGGAACAAAAGTTCCAGTAAACTTGCTGGCAGATTTTGTTGCGTTGTAGTTCTGACCAGACACCAGGTTTGTTGATAGGGTGCAGTTTCTTTCAGTCAAACGCTTGTGGCATAAAATTTGCCCTTCGGCCAGATTGTTACCCACGATGGAGAAACAAAACAATTTCTAGTGATAAACTAGATTTTATTTTTGGGTAGGACATTACCACTATAAGCGAGCGAAGGTGGTGTGAGGCGTAAGTGTGGAGGATAGTGGGCACTTTAGCCGTCGTCGTCTGTGCTTCTACGTGGCCCGCGTCGTTCCTGCTGTCCTCTTTTGCGTGGAATGGTCATTTTATCGTCAAGAATTTTCTTTACCCCGTTATTTTTGTTGAAAAAACAATTAGCCTTCCTTCTGATACTTTTTGTCTTTGAAGTTGAGTCCGATTACTGACAGCCGTCACTCGAAAAGTAGATGATTCCTATCAAGTTGTCTTAAATTTAACTCAGATAGCTACAATTCAAGTTAATATTCATTTCAAGTTCTCCACTGCCTTAACCGGGTATTGAACTCACACTTTGGGTCCTGTCACTGGATCTAACTTTATCCACTGTGCTATGTGTCCTTGAGAGGAATCAACAGGAGATAACTGATAACTGACATCCATTAAACATGGCACGTGGAACTAAAACAGTCTACACCCGTGAGCGAAATAAAGGCTTCAGTTCGATATTCCAACTACCTGAAGAACAATGTAAATAGTGAACATAATACCTCATCTCAGAAATATAGACGGGAATTAATCTATTCTGCATATGACACGAGATATACAGAATCAGAACAGTTTGCTGTAACTGCTGCGCTTCGGTAGTCAGTTCTTTGTAAGACCAAAATTAAGATGTAATCGGTGCGCATTTAATCGACTTACGGTGTCTATTTTTTGTTCTTCTTTTCCAGGTTAATCTAAAAAAAAAAAAAAGCGATTTTAGATCATGATCTATGTGCCAGTATATCAACACCGTCCTAATAAATTTTAGTTTTAGAATTAATGTTTAACCAAGAAGTAAAACCACTGAAACAGCTATAATTGAAAACTATAGATACGGCATTTCCCACCAAGACATTGTTACTTTAACCTTGTGTATTTCTGAAAATAAGTATTTTTCATACAGCTGGGATGATTGAAAATTAGAAAATGCATATTTACGAGTCCATGTGTGATGTCATGGAGAGAGCGGCTCAGAATGAGAAATCAGAAAATAGAGTTCGAATTCCAGTTGGGTTCGTTATATCCACTTACGCACAAATACCCTTAGGAAAGGTATGAATCTATCTCCTTTTCCCAGTGCAATTGGATGACATAGTGAGAATTATAGCCCTGGTTTTCAACCAATCTACCGCAGAAACGGTAACATACACTGGTAAAGTCAGTCATCAATCGAAAGAGACAGGATTAGGCAAGTGTGTATCACGTGTGACACTAAACTGACTGATATTCACCACTCACTTTATAAGTCATAATCTTTCAGTATCGGGTTGAATCCCATTTTGACTTTAAAAATGTTTCAATACATCTTGGAATGCACTGAAAGATTCTCTGGAAACCTTCTTCCGAGATACTGTCATTATAGCATTCTACAATTCTTCTAGATTGGTTGGCTGATCATCCAAAAATAGATTCTCCCTTCCAACTACATCCAAAAGAATCGATGGGACTGAAAATCTAGTGATTTGGGTGGCATTTTAACCATAGATTTATGCATTACCCTGCTGAAAATCGCCAGGATGGGTGCAACGGAATCATAAATTGAGGTTCGTTGTCAGTCACAATAATTAGGTAGGCTGTGGAATTTACACGGTTTTTATAGATGACAATGGTTCCAAAGAATGGCAAGAAAATATACCCTATACTATTTCAGCATCACCTCTAGCATGAGCTGTTGATACTAGGCAATATGTATCTATACTTTCATGTTGTTCCATCCAAATTCTCGCCCTCTTATCCAAATGTTTCAATAGAAATTGAGACTCATCAGACCAAGCAAAATTTCTCAAAGAGTCTGTTATCCAATTTTTGTAATTATCAGAGATGTCTAGCAATCGTTCCTTGTTTTAGCTAATAGGAGATGCATCCAGTTTCTGTCGGCCATCTGTTTTAAGGTCTGATGTTTTGTGCGTTCAGATATTCTATTCTGTATACTCTCGTTGTTAAGAGTAGATCTATGATCTATTGTTACCTAGCTATCAGCTTCATCTTTTCTGGACATCCTCATTCAACATCTTTTATCATCTAAGGATTTCCATCCAATTGCCACTCATTAGAATTTCTTTCTTTCACTTTAAATCGTAGAATTGGTTTTGTGTTTAAATCGTAATCGATCAGAATTTATTGAAATACGCAGACCCCTTCCGTCTGGCACCTTACATTTAACCGCAGTCAAAGTCACTTCAACGAGCTTTCTTTCTTATAGTAATGCATGAAAAGAAATCCAGGATGCTTCCATAACTATATTTACATGACTATATTAAATTGCTGCCACGTTATTAGCTGATGAGAAAGTTGCATTACTTCATGTGTACTTAATTAAATAGCCAATGAGCATAGTTGATAAGTGGAGTTTTAAAATGGGACAAGTGAAGATATATATTGAAGGAATTGCAGACTAAGAAAAAAGAAAAACTTAGTCAATGTTCAAAATGAAAGCATGTAAATAATTTATTTCTAATCTTCAGACAAAACACTAATATATATTGACTAAATGTGTAAAATAACAAAAAATGACGTCCATCTTTAAATATAGAAAATAAAACTCATTTTCTAAAAAATCAATCGAAGCACTTTTCATTCTTAGGAATATTTTCTCACGAACATGATATACTTCTATGCACAGGGTTAGGTTGAAACTTAAAGGCCCAATACTCTGACAGTTGATTTGTTTAGGCAAGTGCTTTTCAATTCGATGCAATTTCAGAGTATGTAACATTATGAAGGTGAATGTCGGTATGTCTATCAGGGATTTAAGCCCACACAGAGTGTGAGGAATTATAAAGAAAATCAGTTTGGAAATTGCAATGTATGCAGAGGAGAAAGTGAGTGTCGAATAACTTGAGATATGATCCTTTTGCCTGTAGAAATACCCACATATACATGTATATGCGTGTCTGCCTGCGCGCATGAACACACACACACAAACCCACACACACACACAGACACACATATATATATATATATAATAAAAAATACACGTACACACACATATATATGTGCGTGCGTGTATTTAGTATTTGATTCCACAGAGGAATCAGTTTCTTATTCCATAATATGGAAGTTTAATAAATTTGAATAAATGCATTAAAAGAAAACAAACATGGTTGAAGTTCTAACATTTCAAGTAACATCCAACATGTATATTTCATATTCCCTGCTGAAACGACTATATATATATATATATAGTCGTTGGATTTACATCTCTCTCTCTCTCTCTCTCTCTCTCCCTCTCTCTCTCTCTCTCTCTCCTCTCTCTCTCTCTCTCTCTCTCTCTCTCTCTCTCTCAAAATACATGCATGCATATGTGAGAATATTCCAATAAAATCGTAACATAAGTTGCCATTAAATATTTGTTGGAAATTTTCATTGTAATAATGTGCTTAATGGGTTAAGTGCATTGGCAAGGTAGGAGATAATGTTAAAAAAAGTAGACATTTCTTCTATAAAATAAATAGTTTTAACACGATCAGGCCACGGTTTTAGTGATGCACTTACGTCTATATTTATACTTTATTTCTTGATCTTCTACATTATCCTCCTCCTCTTCATCATCATCATTATTGTCAGCATCATTGCTTGTTTGGAATCAGCGTTTATTCTTCATTTTCTAGCTTTTCTTATTCTCCTTCTCGCTTATCGTCTTTCGTATTTCCTCCTACCCCCTCCTCCTCCTTCTTCATCTTCAACTTGTACACTTTTATGGATGAATTAAAATGAAGATCCTAAAAGAGCAATTTAGGACAAGTTTCATTGCTTCGGCGAAAATACCTCCAGCGCTGAGTAAATGGAGAGGCAGGAACACCCAAGATGCAACTAAGGTCTTTTTGGCACCCACAGCAACAGAAATAACATTACATACACTTGCAGGAATAGCTATGTGATTGTGGGTCACGATTCATGCCTATGAGGCCTGTTTGTTCATTTCTCCTCTCAAGAAAAACACCGAATGAAAAATCATTGCCGCAATGTGACATTAACTATGAATTGATATGAAAATATTGTGTCTAAATATTTGCGTTTTGTGTACTATTTCCAAAGTTTTCTGAAAGCAATTTTAATCGCCTATATTTCCAAGACATTGCAAAATATCAAATACAAAGTAACAGGAAGGACAAGGCATGAATTAGGAATAGTTTCAAAATGAATATTATATTTTGTGGTTCGTGAAAAGCAAATATTTTCAATATTTTTCTTTTACTCTTAAATAAAACTTTTTGATTGTATTAGTACATAAAGTTTTGAAATTATCTATCCCCACATACACAAAAACACAAATACACTTATATATGAATACACAAACACATATATGTATGTTTGTGTGTGTGCGTGCGTCTGTTGTGAGTGTATGTGTGTTTATGTTTGTGTGTGTGTGTGTTTATTTTTCAATATCTTAAAAAGTATCTTCATAATAAAAAAATTATATATTATTTTGCATCCATTTTTCAAAGCTTCGTTACGGTCTGGAAAAAGGTCATGTGTGCTTCTGTTCAATAGTATTTTCCAAATTCTAACTTGAAATAGATTCAGAATGTCAATAAACAAAAACGAAATTAAAATGTCATAAAATTAAAGCCGCAGATTCAGAGCATTTTGCTTCATTTCATGAAATCAAACATTCTCATTTGTATCCATTTATTTCATTTGGGCGTTTGCTCAAGTATGAATATGAATATATATATATATATATATATATATATATATATATATATATATATATATATAATAAGTAATATATGTTCAGCTAATTTTTTTCTTAAAACAAATACACAACGATATAGTAACGTATTTATTTGCGAGTGTATTAGAATTAAGAAATTGAAAAGGGGATTTGTATCAAGCTTTTAGTAAATATTTTATGCCAAAATGTTCAATAGCCTGACATTAATCAATTAAGTATTTTTCTTAGATCTTGGTGCGCTGTGTATCTTTGCTCATTAGCAGAGTTATTGGGGGGCAAATATATTGATAGGGTGTCGAGGTTTTTGCTTTTCTTTTGTTTGTTTGTTTTTTTGTTTTTTTCTGTGTGTTTGAAGACAACTGGGGAACACATCTATATATTGAGAACATTCTCACTCAGATACTCTCTGAGTGACTGATGATATTTGCATCCGAAGTTCACTAACAAAGTCACCATGAAGAGAATATTTGCCTTTGATGCATGTGCGTGCTATACGCTTATTGGACACTTCATATAATGGGTATAGTAATTGGTATAGATTCAAGTTCTCTTATTCAATAATAATAATAATAATAATAATAATGAGATAGGACCTGTTACAATTCTATGTGATTACACAATACCCACTGACAGAAGAATCAAGGCCAACCGGCCAGATATTGTTATTAAAGACCACAAACAAAAACGGTGCCTCCTTATTGATATGGCAGTCCCTGCTGACTGCAATGTATCTTTGAAGATATTCAAAAAGTTGTCAAAGTACAAGGACCTTGAAATAGAAATCTCGAAAATGTGGCATATGGGAACATCAACAATCCCTGTTGTAGCTGGAGCCCTAGGACTGGGTGGAAAAGATTGCAGTAGACTAATTGAAGGGATTCCTGGAAGTCCATGCCTCAAGGAGATACAAAAAATTGTTCTGACAAGTACAGCCCACACCTTACGAAGGGCTTTATCTATGTAATTTTTTTTTTTTTTTTTTTTGTCAGTGGAATGTGTCATGACGCCATTTCTAACCTTAGGTCCCTGGGCGGGACCCGGAAAGAAATGTGTAAACGCCAGAAATCAAAGAAAATAATAATAATAATAATAATAATAATAATAATAATAATAATAATAATAATAATTGGTACTATTATCTATAATAATTAATATTTATTTTCCTATGTACTGCTTTTATTCTGTTAGGTCATTCTACCAGTGCTATGGGAAACATGTAAACCCATTACTGTCATATGGTCCTTTCATCGGTCACTAAATCGGGTTCCCCTTTCAGGCTTTTCTGGTGGGAACGGTAGCTATACACCAGTAGGATTAAAAAAACAAAACTTCACAAAATGCGAATTAATCTTCTTGTAGGATCAATGTCCCTCTAGTACAAAGTGGGTGTAGACTAGACTGTGTAGCTATGTGTGCAACCAGGGCGGGGCGATGTCTAGGGCTGCCTAGATTGAAGTCAACGACCGAGGTGGGGTGTTCATCCCGATGGAATCAACGGACACATGTCCGTGACCAAAAAGCTTCAGTTTGAGGACATCAGCTGTAGTTTAGACTGGAGAAGGGATGGGCTCTCTCAGGTCAATTGCCCAAGTCATGCTACGCGTGAATGAAAAGCTCTCTGACCTTCAACCCAGAGATGTGAGAAGGAAGTGGGCAGGTGCTCAACTATGACAATGATGATGATGATGATGATGATGATGATGATGATGATGATGATGATGATATTACGTCAAATGTAACTGGCTTTGGGACCCTCAATT
This sequence comes from Acanthosepion pharaonis, assembly GCA_903632075.3. NCBI lineage: Eukaryota > Metazoa > Mollusca > Cephalopoda > Sepiida > Sepiidae > Acanthosepion > Acanthosepion pharaonis. The sequence continues at coordinate 4,727,424 of CAHIKZ030002112.1, forward strand.
ATTGACGATTTTCATTAATACCTCTTTTTCGTATATATTCCTCAAGCATCTCATCCTCTAATTTCCAAATCTCCCACTCTCTTATAAAATACTTGTCAGACAATAAAAAAGTGATCCCGTTTTATTATTGTTCACTTTAAACCCGGATTAGCATAATCAACTACCCGAGACAATAATTTTTCTCAAAAATTTAGTTGCTGATCTAGTCGTTCCAAATAATTTTCTTTCTCTTCACTGCAGCATTTCCATTAATTGTCTAAGTTGTTTTTCAAATTTATCAACGTCCGTACGCTTTGGCATTTATCTCTTGAAACTTTCTAGTTGCTATATTTATTTATTATATGAATTACATTTTCAACTCACTCCCTTTCTCACTCTCCCCCTCTGCCTGTCTGTTTATCTCTCTCTCACTCTCTATCTGTCTCTTTCTCTCTCTCCCCCTCTGTCTGTCTCTTTCTCACTCACTCACTCTAAAGGCGATAATTGCAATTGTTCTCATTTATTATTTCTTAGTTTCTATTTCACTTTTGCGGGAAGTTCCTTTTGCCTGAAGCAATGTTTATACAGACATTATTTTTTTTTCCTAGTGACTTTCATTGAAATTGAAATGATGTCACATTCACACAATAATGAAAAACTCTTCTCAGTATTCTATCTGTTTTCAGTAATTCTGTTCTTTGGATAGCTTCAGTTCTTGTATGATTTTTCATGTGTTTTTCAAAGCGCACAACCATTGCCGGATGAAAATGTCACAATAGTCCACATATTTTTCATTTATTTTTTTTTGTCGCAATGTCTAAATATCTTCCCACTTCTTTTTGTGATCTGCTGATATAGCGACATTTACAAATGCACATTTTTTTCTCTTTGTTTACGATCACAAAATTTGATCTTAGCTGAATAATATGATTCGCTTTAATCTCAGTCTTCAAGAGAATTGTTTTTTTACTAAATTCTCTGTGCTTCTGATATGTATGGAACAAGAGCAATACTTTCTTTATGATGACTTCACGCAGTCACTAATATATTGAGTGGCATTCTTTTTCTCTTGAGACAGTCGGCTTTTGTTATTTTCTTATGTAATTATTATTATTATTATTATTATTATTATTATATACACATTTCCTTCTGGGTACGAATCATAGACCTTAGATCAGAAATGGCTTCATGATATTTTCCACTGATCACCAGATTCGTGTACGCCCAGTAATGTATATTATTATGAATATCATTATTATTATTATTGTTATTATTATTATTATTATTATTATTGTTGTTGTTGCTGTTGTTGTTGTTGTTGTTGATGATGATGATGATGTTGCTGATGCTGCTGTTGTTGTTTTAGCAAGAATAACTGCATATTATGCTAGGAAATGTTACATAAAATTACAAACAAATTTATAATCTGTCTATATTTCTGAGATGAGGTGTTATGCACACTATTTACATTATTCGGACTATTGTCCTCATCTTTGTTACCATATTTATCACGATGTTTCGGCCTGATTTTTCCACTTCCCCTCACCTTCAAAAGGTGGACGACACTTCTCAGGCATCTCTCTCGAGTAAGACCCCCCCCAATAGAGGAGAACATATCTAAAGACTGTGGGTACGCCACCCCGTGAAGCTGCAGAAAGAAATATAAAGGGGAGACAGGGTGCCCACTTAATGTAAGACTTCAAGAACACCAGAAATCTGTGTAACACAAGAGAAAGTAGAAAAATCAAGACTGGCAGACCACATATGGAGAGAAAAGAGAGACCACCACCTTTGTGAGATCAGGGTGAGATCATTGTCTATGATCTCACCCTGATCTCACAAATCTAACGAATATTCCAATGATGTTCTTTGTCTATCATTGGAATATTCGTAAACTTAAGGAATCAGCACATATGCTAAGCCACAAAAATCGCCTGAGTCGACCAAGCATAGAAATGAATACAATATGGGAACCAGTGATAAGAAGTGCCAGAGAAAAGCGATAATAACAACAAAAATTGCAATATGAGCTCTGGTAAGAAAATATGCACTGATAACAGCAAAAATTGCAATATGAGCATTGGTAAAAAAAAATAAAATGATTGCTGAAGACATTAGGTTTATAATACCCAGAAATTCATCCTCAAGGACACATGGCACAGCGGATAAAGGTGTTAGTTAGATCCAGTGACAGGACACAAAGAGTGTGAATTCAATACCTGTTTAAGGTAGTGGAGAACTTGGAGAGGGGGATTAACAGGAGATAACTGATAACTGACATCCGTTAGACATGGCACGTGGAACTAGAACAGTCTACCCCGGCGAGCGATATAAAGGGTTCAGTTCGACATTCCAACCACCTGAAGAAGGCCGGAGTGTACAACGGCCGAAATATTGTGATGAATATGGCAACAAAGATGAGGAGAATGGTCTGAAAAATGTAAATAGTGTAATTTATAATGTTTTAAAATTTAGCGCATTGGCTGTAAAATCAACATTTTTGTTCTCATGGCAAGTAAATAAACTTTAGAAAGACTTATGAAAAATTAGCAAATATCAGTTTTGTTATAAACATTCCCATTTGACATTGCCTGGCATCAAGCAAAGAAATTCCGGCTGTCCAACGCTTCATATCAAATGATGGATCGGTTTTGGAGTTGTTTCCACTGTAGAGCACCCATTCACTCGATTTGTTTCTGTGCCACTATGATCCAACTAGGCGCCTGAAATGAACAAGAAAATAATTGCTAGAAAGAAATAAAAACAAAAAGCGTGGACGAAAAATAAAGAAAGAAAGAAAACTGCGAAATGAAATATATAAAGGTAAAAAGGTGTGTTATTTTGAACGTTTCGCTTTGTCTACCTTACAATACAAGAGATGAATCACCTAGTATGAATCAAAGTTAGGAATTGATCTATCGAATTATAGTTCTGTAACACACAGATATATATATATATATATATATATATATATATATATATATATATATATATATATATATATATATATATGTATAATAATGAGAAGCCACGTATACTTTCTTAATATGCATATATAGAAAAAGTTGCAAATTAAAAAAAATAATTTTTTTTATGAAAGTATTTATTTATTTATTTATATATTTGATATTTCAGATTGACCTCAATCTTTCTTCAGAAATAACTGTTTGTTTACAATAGCGTCCGTCGAGAGATGCGGACGTTACGTGATATGGAACTCACCGTGTTCGAATATTCTTAACGTAAATCTAACTGTAATAATATTTGAGATGTTCTGAAGAAAGATTGAGGTCAAATATATATATAAATAAATAAATACTTTCATAAAAAAACATTATTATTTTTTTTTAATTTGCAACTTTTTCTCTATATATATATATATATGTGTGTGTGTGTGTTTTTATATATATATATATATATAGAGAGAGAGAGAGAGAGAGAAAGAGAGAGAGAAAGAGAAAGAGAGGGAGAGAGACAGAGAAGGGGGAGAGGGGGAAAGGAGAAAGTCATTAACACAGCTTCTTATATTCTAGAATGAGATGACAATAGTAGCTTACCTATTGAAAATGCAACTAATGAATTATTCTGAAATGGTTACTAAACACCATACCACTTGTATCTAAATATATTTAATAACTACTAAATGTTCGCTCTGTTTTTAGGGGGTGTTTTTTTTTTCGTGCGGGGGGGAACATATAACATTCAGAGCATTATCTTTTAAATCCATTCGAAAAAATAAGACATATTTTATTAATGTCAACTAATGTATTTTGTTTTCTTCTGATATTTATATTTTATCCTCTTGCGTGTGTTTGGTTATTTTGTTTTTTTTGTTTTATTTTTCAATTTTTTCCAACAATTTCGCAGCTCTATTTAATTATATAAATTTGATAGATTTTATTGTTGGCTGACGAAGCTAAATACGGAGAATTATGATAAGTTTTTAGACAAGTCTTTGTTTGAAATGGTATAGCTGTCTCTTATGACACTTTTGGCGAAAAAGTATTCTTATATCAAGAACATATTCTCAAAAGTTAAGTTTTTCTCACTTTGCCAAAAGATGTTCAAGTACACAAAAAATTAACGGAATGGCGTCCACCTTTACAGATATAAATCCAGTAAAAACCAAGTTTCACGCATTAAAGGAGACTTATAGAGAACGGAAGACAATAACCAAACGAAATAGATTTATGTAAGGTAATATAGACGGCTGCCAGTAATATTGATATTTAAATAAAAGCAGGAATGAAAATCATTGGATGAATATGTCATAGAATGTTAAGGCATACAACATCTAATATAACAATATGTGATTTATTCAAGTATATGAATTCTTGTATTATTTAAATTTAACTTATATGATATATATATATATATATATATATATATGATATGAAAACTTGAAAAAATTGCATATTGTTATATTAGATGTATGGCTTGACATTCTATGACATATGCATCAATAATATATATATATATATATATATATATATATATATATATATATATATACTGGATAAATAAATATTTCATGCACTCTTATAATAAAAAACATCAACAAACGTTTTTATCAATATTTGTGCTGAATATCAGTAATAGAGTGTATGCAATCTAAAAATGCTCACTGATCGGCGACTATATAGATCTCCTCATTAGGCTTGTCTCTGGTTAGGTGAATGGCTAGGCATTATGTCGGATTAAAAATGACATGAACCCTCAAACCGGGTAAATGCACATATGGCACATGCATGTTTACATATGTGTACGGTCTTCTATCGTGGATATATATATATATATGTGTGTGTCTGTCCGTCTCTGTATATATATGGTGGACTCTCCAGGCGTATTTTAGGATTATAGGAGGCACGGCGAAGTAATGGATAGCGGTTCGGATTGAGGAATCGGAGAGCCGAGTTCGAATACCAATCGAATCAATTATATTAACTTACGTGCAAATATCCTTGGGACAAGTAGGAATTCTCTTCTTCACCCTCCAGCTATGTGTAAATAGCAGGACAGACTGGGTTCTATAGCCTTGGGTAACAACTGGACAGCATTTCTAGGAGAAGGACAACTCTGAATTGAAAACCTGTGTAGGGTCATTTGTATTCAGGCCTTCAAAATGTGTGGTTGGTGCTGCACAAAACCTTCACCATTTAATCAAATCGCATGTGTTGGTGTCGGGATGTCGGTGCTTAGGAGCTGATCTGTTTGACCCTCATACGTGGAATACAACGGAAGAGACTATATATATATATATATATACACGCGTTTCGTTAAAGACGACTGACAAGGTACTACGATTAATCTTTTTATTTGATTTTTCTTTTGTTCATAAATGTTTTTCTTTTCTGGACACAAAGTATGTAAAACTCTCACGAATGCCTTCAAATTCTAAAAAACATGCAGCCAAACCAAGGCAATTTAACGTCACTCGACGTTGAAAATATATTGACAAACGTACCAGTTGATCAAACTATCAACATAATCCTTAACTTCATGTATAAAATAATTCCATTCCACTGTTATCTATCAAACCATATATCCCCAAACAATTATTGCGTGCCTGCACAACTAAAGTCCCTTTCTACGAACATAATGCCAATATCTACACTCAAACTAATGGTGTTAATATGGAAAATCCTCTCGGCCCGCACTCCAACAACTACATCTCCCATGTAGAAAACACGATATTTAAACAAGTCACTAAACCCATATATGTAGATGATATTTTTATTTAGCGAAAAACAAACAAGAAATTGATAATCTCAAAACCACATTTGGAAAAATTATGTTTTTAACTTTACGTATGAAGTATGAAGTCAAAAAATAAATTCCCATTGTTAAACGTTCCCGCAGAATTCAGTAACAACACATTCGCCACTTTATTATACTTTATGCCCACTTAGATATAAAATAGCAGTGAAAAAAATTCCTAAAGAGAGCACACGAGAATTCATCATCTTGTCCCTCTTTTACTTAAAGAACTCAGTAATATAAAACAGACGTTAGTTAACAATGGTTTTCCTAACTACCTCATCGACCACCAGGTTAGACTATTTCTTTCTAAAGTAACTAATAGCAATACTGAACATAGAGATAAAAAAGTCAAATACACGTTACTTATCATCAAGACATATTTCTCTTAGAAATACACAACCCCACAACCTGAACAAAATATTAAATTATCTATTACAAAAAATTAAAAGAGCTAACCTTATCATAAAAAATAACAACATACCCACAAAATCAAAACTAAGAAAAGAACCAACCTTATTTATGAATTCAAATTCCCCTTAAGTCACTTACCAAATTCATAGATGACATTGGTCATACTACTACATGCCTATCTAGACGACTTACGTTACACCTATTTGACAATAGTTCAGTTAGGACACATTTAAACTCACACAAAAACCTAGCAAATTTTATTCGAAACATACCAGTCGAAAATACAAGTATAATATTCTCATTCATATGCGAAAAAAAGAAAAAAGAATGGAAGCCCTAATAGTACAAAAAGGAAAAGCGAATACGCAATAACATTAACTGCATACACGTCCACAATATGCTGACCATATTTGGAAAATAAAACTTTCCTATAACTTCAGATACATGCATAAAATCCCTCACATTCAGTTAAAAATAAAAGTCACACTTGATAATGGCTGAATGAATAGCCGAAACCGCTCGGATATGCAGAATTTTTGTACAGTTTTTACACACTTTAAACACATGAAAAATTAAATAAAAAGCTTCATCGTAGTGTCTTGTCTGTCATCTTTAACGCAACATGTATAAAAGAGGGATTGCTGCCTAAATACATCTCTCTCTCCCTCTCTCTCTCTCTCTCTATATATATATATATATATATAGAGAGAGAGAGAGAGAGAGAGATGCTTGTGTGGGGGGGAGAGAGTGCATGTGTGTGCGGGAGAGAGAGAGAGAGAGAGAGTGTGTGTGTAGGGGAGAGAGAGTGCACGTGTGTGTGTGTGTGTGAGTGTTTACACACATATGATTCACCATTAATATATCCAAAAGTCAGTTTTAACCGATCTTGTTAGTAAACTTAATAACGTCGAACCCAGAAGAGATTTTACCTTTGAATCTGAGTCTAATAACACTTTACCCTTCCTTGACATCATTCTACATAGAACTAATAATGACCTTCAGTTGGAATTTAAAGAAAATCTACGAACAAGTATGACCTTATCAATTTCTATTTTCACCACAGTAACGGGATAAAATCTGGAATAATTATAAAATTTTATTTAAAAGCATTAAGAATTTGCAGTTTATAATACTTATCTAAAGAAGAAATACATATAGAAAACACTTTCAAAAATTTCTAATACTCTGATTAATTTATCCAATATGGTAAGCGAAGAACAGAAAATATACAACTACAAATCTTATTAACGCCAACAGCAACAACAAGAAAAAATGACGATAAACTATATAAAGATAGACATAAAATATTACCTTCTAACTTCTAACATCTAATATACGAAACAATTTATCCAGTCTTAACAACATCAAAATAATTACAACGACATCAAAAACTACTATGGATAATACCAGAAACGAAAATATCCATAACAGTAATAATTTTAAAGCCGGTATATATAAAATAAATTGTCACAATTGCTCCTTACAATACATTGGGGACACTTGCAGAAATTAAAAAAACATATCTATGAACACATAATGGATTTTATACACAACAATTTATAAAATGCATTCGTCATACATGGAAATAAATTCAACCACAACTTCTATCTAAAGTATGCCACACTAAATAAAAGAGAAAGTAACTTATTTAAACGGAAAATTCTTAAGAGTTCCGCTATCTAATCATATCAAAATATATGTGACCCAGATTTTTAAAATCTCTCCTTTCCTGAAAGAATGTCTCTTTCCCAAGGCAATATACATCACTATAAACGTGTCAATAAATTAAAAGAAAATATGATTAAATTCATAACATTCTACCATGATGTATATGAATTAATCACAAAATTAAATAATATAAATATTAATTACATTATTTAAAAAAAAACACATGGTCATACTTTTTACTGTAATTACAATACATACAGACACAGGTCTACTACACATTTATTGCTTCATCAGTTGTTGTATGTTTACTAAACTACCAAATATCATATTTGTTATATTATACCTATATAATACTAAACCTTTAATCTTGTATGTATGCATGAGTGTTCCCGGGACACTACTTAAACTATACATAATACACCAAACAATTTATGAGTATATTATACCTTGAACCTCTACAACATGCAGTACCAAATGTCATTAAAATTAGACAAGGGCTTCTTGAGCTGAAGCCGTATTTCTGTTTATACGGCGTTTTCAATAGGAAATTCAATATTTTTCTACACACATTCTTATATCAATCCGCGTATGTAAACAAATCCTTGCATATAGTATTCGAACTTTTGTGGCTGTGAAAAATAATAAACATGCATAATACATTAGAAAAGCATTATTAAATGACTTTAAATATATATAACATTACATATGTTTATACAATTTACGTTTTTGTAAAAAATATTTCGGATGTTTGGGAAGTACTTGATAAGTGAAGATGTGTCATTGTAAAACGTTATCTGTATGGCTGGAAAAATTATGTGACTTGATTGATGGTAAGTAAATAAATAGATGCACGATCGTTTTCTGCCATTATGCATTTTGAAATAAATGCGAGAAAAAAAAGGTATATATAATAAAAACTATAATTATTATTTTGAAACAATTTTCCAGATAATTAAAATGTACACAAAAATTTATTTCAATCAATGTATGTTTTCTTAAGTAGACAATAGCTGTTTGTATTTTTGTTTTGTTTTTGTTTAAATGTACTTTACATTTGAAAATTCTGTGGCTTTCAGCAGGGCATGGGAGATAGAAAATGTCAAAGTTTTCATTAAAAAAAGGACAGTCAAGCCAAAATGGGGTCATTAAGCGTGTAATTTGTTAAATACAGTTGATAATGAAGTATAGAATATTATATCTAATACAAAATGCTAAACACATATGTGAAAGCCTTTGCGTCATATACGACAAGTGTCATCATTGTATATTAATAATATTAGCTTAAATTTAAAGACAAGTTATATTCACAGTAGATTGACTACAAACGATGATTTTGTTTTTATTTTTTGATTGGTTATATCTTAAAAATTGTCGATTGTCAACTGGATACATCACTGAAGTAATATGCAATTAGTTCATAGTAATTAACTACATTTAAGAGAAATGCCTCCTTCTTCTGAGAAATGAAGTGTTATTCGTGGAATTAGCACTTGAATTGTTAAAACTGTCAAATTTATTTCAATTATACCATATTAATAATTTTAATATGTTAAAAAAATTTGTCGTTTTTTCCCCATTTTTTTTCTTTGTATCAGGGATGGAATTTTAAACACAAATTCTGAAAACGGTACAATTTATTCATTTATGTTGGGCCTATGTAATATTGTATAATGTGAGTAATAATAATTATCACAATATTTTGTATTGCAAATACAAATTATATGTGTAATGAATAATAAAATATAATATTGTTACTTCATATATATATATATATATATATATATATATATATATATATATATATATATATATATATATGTATGTATATATATATATATATATATATATATATATATATATATATATAGAGAGAGAGAGAGAGAAAGAGAGATAGAGACTCTATCGAACTGTAAAAAATATTACGGTGAGAAATTCATAAGGTATCTTGTTATTAAGATAATAACGAATGCCGTGAAAATTCTTTAACGTCCATCAATTCAACAATTCTCTTGTCTCTTCAGGATTGTTTTGAAAGTTTAGACAACCAGCCAGGTGGACACGGCTCTTACTTGGCCAACAAACTGGTAGGTAAAACCTTGGTGAACTCTAAATTCACATTATTGTTAATGTGGGCATGATAAAAATGCAGAAGTTTAAAAAGTTATGCCAAAACCTCATAGCCACATGGGAATTAATTTTATTATTCCTCAAAAAAAAAAAAAGAAAAAGAAAGACGGACGCAGATAAATGCGTAGAATAGTGGATGTCGATTTTTGAAAGTGTATATAAGAAGGGTGCTGTAAAGTTCTTGGTCCTAGAAAATTCCCCAGTGCCCTGATTTCGATAGCAAATAAGTATATGTTCAAAGAAAACCTAAAGGTAGAAAATGCAAACAGATACCGATAAATTTGCGACAAATCAAAAGAAGAAGAAGAAAACGAGAAGGAGGAGAAGAAGAAGAAGAGGAGGAGAAGAAGAAGAAGAGGAGGAGAAGAAGTAGATGAGGAGGAGAAAAAGAAGTGGAGGGGGAGGAGAAACAAATGAAATTAAGCTAATTCGATGTAAGCAAAAAATCTCTTCACTCTTCATTATAGTGGCAATAAAGAAAAATATGGATGCTAAAAACGGATAAAAATATAAAATTTTAAGTAAAGGAAAAATATACTCGACAAAAGAGAAAAGAAGAAATCAATTCTGTTTTTACTTTGCTAACAAGAGTATTTAAATTTTTCTATGTTATTTTTTTGTTTTGCCGCTTAACTTCTACAGTAGAAAACGCCAGTTTGAAAACATTCGAAACTATACAGTCTGTATCGAAAATACTCTTACAAACTATGGGGTCGGGTTCCTCACACCAAAACAAGGAGAAAAGTCCATATAAGCATACGTCTACAAATCCTTTTTTTATGTTGCCATATAGACTATGTTACATTTATCATTCGTGTTCGTTTATGGCTTGTTTGTCTTCAACACTGTAGTAATGAATTATCTGAGAAGTTTTTCGTTTAACAATGTTAGGGTATTCATGCTGTGAGCAGACAGATATGATTTTTAAATAGGGTCGCGCGAATGGTAATGGACGCGAGGCTGCATGGTTGTATCTGTCTGCGTTTCCAGACCAAAGGCAGCCGAGTCATTCAACATTTGCAGCTGTTTATAGTCCAGTCCTGCTAATATGTGTTTCATGCATGATGGGGCTCATTTTAGTTACATTGTTTGTGAGGCATTGGTTGATATCTACGAGGAAAGGTAGGGGAGGAACGGTTCCATGTCCTGCATGCTCCCCAGATTTCAATCTTTTGGATTTTAATTTGTGATGCTATCTAAAACACTTGGTCTATGCAGCAGATATCAATAATACAGAGACGATGCATCAACTTTTGATGGTGCTCTGCGAAACCATTTGACACTGTGTGGGAGTATTTGAAAGTGCCCGCCAGTCAATGGTCCGACTGTTGCATGTGTGTGTAGAATGAAGCGGAGAGCATTTCTAACATTTGTTATGAGTTACTGTGTTGACTTACAACGATGGCCTTTTGGATATTTGTTTATATGGACATTTTACGTTGATCTGGTGTCAGGAAGCCGCTCCCAATGTTTCTAAAAGTATTTTTGATACTCCCTGTATGTAATATATTGAATATTCAATTTTTAAAAAGACCTTGTAATGTGTCATGTGAATCATATAGATAAAAAGAAAGGAAAATTTTATCAGAGTAAAAATTATATGTAACGAAATTGATGAATAATGATTACATCGGGCATGCCACTACATGCTTATCAAGAGGAGTTCCTCTGCATCTCTCGGGTCACAGCTCAGACAAAACCCAAATAAATACACATGGAAATTTCTCTACCTCTGTTAGGAGTATATTTTTGAAAAATACGACCGGAATTGACTCATCCACATGCAAAAATCGTTAAAAAATAATGGTAGCGTTAACAATGAAATAGAAAAAAAGAAGATGGTAATTCAGCACTCAATTGACAAGTGGATAGAGTGATTCCCAGAACGTGGGTCTCCGAAACTCTAAAGTCGGTATGCTGAAGGTAACATCAATCAGCTAAGTGATAACCATTTTACTTCTATTAATTCTTTCTCTCTCTCGTTCTTCATATATATATATATATATATATATATATATATATATATAACCAGCATCAAAACACCGTCAGATGTCTTATTAAACCAGCAGGCAACTGGTTTTCTGTTTAATTGTTTGTGGTCTTCGTTTAGAGATTCAATTTGTTCTGAGTGAAGTTAGTGAATTTTGCCGACTGTTTTGTCTTGTTTTCAATTCAATCAAATAAATGCCTGTTATTAGAGTCTGAGTGTAAACACAAGGCGTCAGGCAAGTTGTGAATGCTCTCGTCACAGTCTGTTGACAAACATCGCAGGAAAACGAATAATGTATGAAATTATTTTAGGTAAATGTACTCGTCATTCGCTTGAAAAGTCACAGCGCAATTATTAGAAGTGGGGGTCTAATTGTAGAAGTTTTGTATAAATTCGTTACTACTTCTGCTTTTCACTTATCGTAAACAGAATATTTTGAAAACAAATACAAATAAAAATAAAACATTCTTCTCAATGGCATTTACTGACAGAATGCTTTCACCCCTCACAATGACAACATTGAAATGGCGGCGAAAAAAGAATCCAGTGATTTCTTTGAGTGAGTATCTCGAGAATTGGGCGGGAGTTTTTTTGGTTTTTTTTTTAACTTCGTAACCAAAGTGTGCGTTACCATACATGGGGGAACGTTTGAGAAAATAATTTAATGTCGAATTTGATTTAGATGACCATCACCCTATCTTTGATTCGTTGCCATAAGTCGGGAATAATAAAATGTCCACATCATTGAAAATTATCTCCCTGAATATATATATATATATATATATATATATATATGTATACTTATAGAAACGTAAAAGGAAGACTGAAAAGAGTCAACCCTAAAGTACAACAAAAAAGTGCTCAATAAAGAATCCCAAATCATAAAATTATACATTATATATCGATCTTTATATCATTCTGTCGACATGGGAAAACACCAAATTCTGAAAGAATACGACAAACTATTAATATCGACCAACTCAATTAGAAACCGAAAAGTTTTCTTGCTGAAATGCATTGATGAAAAAGTGATCCCACAAGGCACACACGAAATACTTAGAACATCACATCACATTTTTCCAACATTTGCATGCAATTTCTTAAAAGCATCTGCTGAAGAATTAGAAGCATTGAAAAAACTAACCACAGACAAGGCCAGAAACCTTTAAAATGCAACTTCTTAAATAATACGTTATAACAAATCCAAAAATAACTACACCAAAATATCAAATGAATGAGTGATGTGGAAGTGGAAATATATCGAAAATCTTAATCTAATAGAAAATTTATCGGATATAAAGCTTTCCAATACAAAGCATAAAGCCCTCAGTTTCGCTTTAAAATTTGCAACCGGAATCCGCAAAGGAGAGATAGTCGACATTACAATGATAAATTACAAGCATAACGATTCCGAGTTCACCAAAGGATTCATAGAGACATAATCACTACTACTATAAAAACCAACAACGAAAACACATTAGCACTGAGACACCTAAATGCACTAAATAACCTAGTGAGAAACAAGGAAATCCACATTACTCCCTACCAATAGCTAAAATAATAAAAATCTGCCGTCTCATCACTAATCAATGTTATTTCACTTTTAATAACAATTTTTACAAACAAAAGTTTGGGTTACCAATGGGATCCCCTCTCAGTGGAGTGATGGCATGTATTTTTTTGGAATTTTTCGAGTCTACTTCTTTCTAAATCATTTTACTTTGATAATCATATTACTTCCGATATATTGAAGATGCTCTATTAATATATTCCAGTGCTTCTAACTTTCAGGATCTTGTTGATAAATTAAACCAAACTGAACACAAAATAGAATTCATTTATGAAACAGGAAAAAAATAATACTTTACTTTTCTTGGACATCATGTTAAACCGATTTGACAACAGCCTAGAACTCGGTGTTCACCGAAAGTCAACCAATAAAAATGAACTTCTACTTCCATCATAACAACAAAATAAACCCCAGAATGACCATTGGATTCTATTTAAGATCATTTCGAATTTGTAGCCCACAATATTTACACAAAGAGGAAAATATATTTAAGAACCTTCAATACCCTAACTATTTCATTTTCACTGCGAAACAAAAGGCACATAAAATATACCTTAAAAGAAGACCTCTCCTTCCTGACAAACTTAACGAATCAAAAAAAATATTATTCTACCCATTAACTCTACCACAACTACAACCGAAAAGATTTTATCTAAACTCAACATAAAATTTGTCACAACTACATCTAAAAGACTTAATCAATAAAAATCAAAGCAACCAGACAAAACTTGAAGGAGGAATTTATCAAATGCAAGAATTGCCAGAATGAATACATTGGAGAAACCTCAAGAAGTTTAAACACGAGACTATATGAATACAAAAGGGACATTTTAAATAACAACACCCAAATCGCATACGTTGTTCACCGTAACAAAACGGACCACATTTTTGACATAGGAAATGCTAGTTTGATTAAAAGAGAAAATCATCTACTGAGACGAAAATGTCGTGAAAGTGATCGGTAGTTCAGCCACAATAAACTTATATCCAGACTTTTACAATATATCACTAATCTTGATAGATTTTATATTTTCACATTGTGGGATAATCAGGAACAAAAGGTGGTGGAGAGATAAAGAAACAGAAAAAGATGATTTCAGCTAGATCGAAAAAAAATCTTTTAAAAAAAGATTCTTTACAATTTTTTAAACTACCTGTGTCTCTCGTTTCGTGAGCATGTGTAGACGTGTAAACTTAATCCAACCCCAATCCAATGAAATGCTAACGGATGAAACGCGTGACAGAACTTTTTCCAGTTTGTCATATGTCACACACACACACACACACACACACACATATATATATATATATATATATATATATATATATATATATATATATATATATATATATATACACGTCACAAAATTAATGCCAGTCAGTTTATACAAATATTTGTTGCACTAAATAAATATTTACAAACCAAGAGAACAAACACAAACAAAAATAAGTTGTTCTTGTGTTGAAAAGATTATCTCAGAGAGAAAGCAACGGATAGGGAGTGTTGCTTAATTGTTAGGTTTATCCGTTGTACTCAGTCTACCAGAAAGGTGCTACTCAATGAGAATCGGATTCTTAACATTGGCGAATAGTATTCAAATAGAATTTGATTAGAATTGCTACAAATCATGTAACTTGTAAATATTTATTAGGTTTAATCTGATATAACGCGAAGCCTTCGTTAAAAAGCACATTCTTGCTCTACGGTAGGCAACTTCATCGGATAATATTCTTATAGCAACAAAATAACACTTTCTGTTCTCCCATCACAATGCTTTGAATCTTTATTCGGTTCACTATCAAAGTTGGCAGACAAATAACATCCTCGTAAATATTTCTCATCACTCCCTACAAAGTGATTAAAACATAAGTTGTTTAGTCTGGCACATTTGCGAAAACTCTCGAATTATCTATGAAATGATCTTCATAAAGTATGCAAATATAGAATTGGATGTGGTAATAATGAGACTAGATTAAAATCTAAAGTTTGTCATAACCAGGGCTGGTACTGGGGACAAGCTCTTATTGTCTCCCATGGCATGATTCTCAAATAGACACAAATAACTACGTCCAGAGTAGACGTAAAAGGCGGACCATTGGCACCTCATAAACAACTACTTCGGGTCGATGAAGCTCATCAGCTCGGGAAGGTCATCTAGGGAAAAGGCAACTCTGATTTTAAACCTCTGCTGCTTTGTGGTCACATCGGAAAGGCTATGGAAGTAAATCTAGTTGGCAATATACAGATTGGCTGTCAACAGAGAGTCTTTAACAACTGTGCGGCCAAGCTGGCCCTAAATGACTTGTATTCCTTTTGATTATGCTAGTAAGATTCAGAGGCCCGGTTAGGTGGATTGGTTAGCGTAAGAGCTGCACCCTGGAAAGGTCACTCCAGTCTCACCACTTGAAGAGAACACAAAAAGACGGAATTTTAATCAAACAGGTTGCTACCATTGCCTCGCGAGAAATACGGTTACCATCTACTGCTATTACTCCTACATTAAAATCTATTCAATAATTTAATTATTGCTAATTAAGCTAAAACGTAATTTAAATCAATATAAAACAGTCATGGGATATATAAAAGAAATAATAAAATATAAAAGAGATAAAACTATGAAATCGAAATCCTAATCTTCTAACTTCTATATCTTTCAGAACGTGGCCGATCATGACTCTCCACTACCTCTTGTTTTTTGTCGCTCTAAATAAATTTTGCTTCTTGACTATACCCATTTTTCTTTGTTCGGTCGTCCATTCACTAACATTACCTGTTTCCTCTGCTTTTCTTGCCATCAGTACGTCCTGTTAGTTTTAAATTCTCCAAGTCTTTTTTCTAATTTTGTCTGCTATAAATTTCAGTTGTTTCTTTATGTCCGTTAGTAGTGGTCAATTTTCTCGTTATTCAAACGTTTTGTCCGTAGCATCCTCAGCATTATTCGGTAAAAACATATCTCCGTTGCTTCACTGCCATATATGAGATTAAATATTATATAGCTCTTTGTTTTTAAAGCTATTTCCTTACCTTTTAATACTTTGCATAGTTTATATCCTTCTTTAATTATTTCCTTAAAGAAGGCGCGTAGAGACCTCATAATAATCTTCTTTTCAGTTTTGTTTTAGGTTTATATATTTTGCGAAACCGGATGCAGGAGGAACCAGGAGAGACGACGACGACGACCCAGGCCAGGAAGAAGGAAGCAAGCAGGTACCCGCCTCAACCCACGAACCTGTGGAGTGAGACCTCATCGACACTTTTTCTTTTTTGCTTTTCTTTTTCCTTTTTTGTTTTTTGATGATGATGACACAGCAAGGACTTCGAATTAAATTCAACCATCCGGATCGAGTGAGCACTCCCATCAACACAAGGACTCTTTACAACGCATTAACTAACACACAATAAGATCACCCACGTTACAGCATAATTCATGAACGCGTAGGTACACAGAGATATGCGTGTATGTAAACATGGCTTCTCTCGTTCTGTTTCGTGATATGTCACGTAGATATCTATCTATCTATCTATCTATCTATTTATCTATCTATCTATCTACGAGGGCTGCTCTGAAAGAAATGCGTTCTATATATTTTTATGGAAACTACAACAGATCATAGATAGATAAAGTTTTCAGCAATAAAATACTATTTTTCGACGCAGAGGATTGGCAGCTTCAACGAATGTAGATTCCATATCACTACGTTTAAAATGCAATACCACCTCGTTAAATATGTTTATATTCACGTTTTGGTCTCCGTAAGCATATTTCTAAATATCTAAGTTTATCAATATCACTCTTTTTTTCTCTCTCGCGCAATATCTATCAAATAATATCATTTATTTATAAAAATAGGGTTTTGTCGTCGACCAACGCATATCTGGAAAATAATCCAGGTGTAAAATCTTATTAAACCGGGCATTAATATAAAACAAACAAAAAAATCAAAAAGCCTATCTTAATCTGCTCATCAAAAACCTATGTAATCCGCTCATCAGTGGGTTAAATAGTTCAATTTAATATATTTATTGACTGATTAATTGACACTAGTCAAGATCACAGAGTTTTGTAAAATGCAGCTGCATATCTATGGTTTTGAATTCAGAGTTGTTCTTCGCATTGACTAGGCGCTTACCAACGCTGAGCAGCGAAGTTTGCCCAACTATTGAATCCAGAGCTGGGAGGATTAATGAATTCATACCTTTCTTAAAGGTGTTTTCACGAATGGTAATGTAAAGAAATTAGAATTCAATTCAACAAAAATAGACACACATACATTATATATATATATATATATATATATATATATATATATATAAGAAGCAAGTATTTTACTATGTAACAAATATTTACATACAAGATGAAAATGTTATTGATTTTTCAAAAAAAATTATTTAAGAATGATCATAAATATTTTTCAGATTAGCCGAAATGTCTAGGCAAGATATAGAGGACGCCAAATGGAAGACTCCAAATGGCAAAATTCATTGTCTAATAAACTAAACGAAAGTGAGTAAATGAGATTCATGAAATGTTTTTGCTTTATGCAAATTAGTATCTAAATTATTATAATTTTGGATTAATATCTGTGTTATATATTTTAAATAACATGAAGTTATAATTTAACCGTTTTCTTTTCATTTTTACACTCATGTATGTTGACTTGGAAAAGAAAGAATTCTTTTAGTGATTGAGATATGGGGTGTATATTTATATTTTGTTAAGTTTCCATAGTTGCACTCTTGAGAATTATCCGTTTTAATAAGTGTGGCATTCTTTAGATGAAATGTGTTGTTGAATTTATTTCTATGTATAATTAATGCATTTGATAAATTGTTGTGTATAACATCCCTTTTAATATATTTCCTAGATGAGGTATTGTATTTATTTACACTATTTACATTGTTCGGACTGTTGTCCTCATCTGTGTTGCCATACCCACGACGTTTCAGACGTTGTACGCTCTGTCCTACTTCAGGTGATTGGAATTTCGAACAGAACCCTTTATTTCATCCACCAGGGTAGATTGTTATAATTCCATATGCCATACCTCTTTCCGATAGCTTTTGTTCGTATCAGCTGTAGCCAGGTATTGAACATAAAACTCTTTGCGTCAAGTCAGGGGATTCAGCCAACGCTTTTATTTTATTTTGCTCCCGATGGAAGAAAAGCTTTGCCAAATAAACAGGATTATATTATCAATAATGAGGGAAGTGTTATTTTGATTAGATCGATCATTTAGTATAAAATATTCTGGTGATTTGAGGAAACGACACTCCAAGATCATTGGTGCGAACAGAAACAGATCTTTGGTGTCAACATGAAACAAAAAAATATATAATTACAAGGATAATTTGATGTATTTCGCTCATGTTTGAAAATCACTGGTAATACTGGAAATTGACATAAAATCTTTAATAAAAACGTGTATGGTGATTAGAAAACGAATTGAGATGGTTGGGTTGACTAGGATAAGCCAAGGAGAATTCGGGATATTTTCACGGAGTAACGATTCCCAGTGATAATCGCTAAATACACCTGATTTAAAGATGTATATCAGAATTGATGATTTTAAGATTTCATGACCCAACAAACAGGAGAACAATTATCACCTTCATATTCCACTGTGTCTTCAGAAAGATCTTTGCATTTTATTCTCTGAAATACTGGTTTATGTATAGATATTTTTTTATTGTCAAGTATCATTTCTATTTTTTCTTTCAATTTCCTCACCTCAGCTGCCCCTTTCTTTTTAATTGATTTCCTTTAGACTATCATTGATTCTCCTGCCACTTTCCACATAGCCTGCATTTGCTATTTTTCTATTTATTAACATAATTTACAATATTTCTGATTTGCAATTCGATACATTCCTTTATTGTGCCTTTTCCCTTAGATTTGTGGCAAAGAAATTTTGCTTAGAAAGTTATTGAACATATTCACTGAGAGAGTTTTTTTATGTGTATGTGTACAACACTCATGAGTACAATCACTTGTAACTTACCAATGGCTTTCCTCAGATTTCATTTATGTATCTATCATAATCCTTTTAAACAATTCATTGCGCTTCAATTATAATTGGAATAATGGTGATATCCAAATGTCACATTCTTGCAATTTATATTTCTACATCCTTATATTTTGCAAATCTGTCAAAGTGTTTTCCTAAAATGATTCATAAGACACAAAGCTCATACCTTGAGATATTGTTTATTTTTTAAGTCTTTTGTTATTATTTTCAGTATTTTTGTTGTTGATGATGATGTTTATTTCTTTTGATTTCATGATTGACACTTGCTTTTCAATAAGTCATTCAACTGAAAACTAAAATACATGAATATATATTTTATAAGTTATGGAAACAGTTTTCCTTAGTATGTGAGCGTTATTCATTAACACAATCTTCTGTATTTCAAATGGGAAATTCCCTTGGATTTTCTATATATGTGCATTAGTATTGGAATAATGGACATACTGAAATTTTACTAACCGAGGTAAGAAATATCAATTCACTACCTGGTTATATAGTAAAGGTGAACAAGAACATGAACATTTGAGTTAAAGGGAGTTAACTGATGCTGCGATATCCGGAAGTCATGGCACGTGGAACTAGAACTATCTACCCCGGTTGACAAAATAATTTTCGGTTCGAAATTCCAATCACCTGAAGAAGGCCGAAAGTAACAAAGTCCGAACCGCCGTGAATATAGCTACAAAAATAAGGACAACATGTAAATTGTATAAAGTCCATTTCATGTTCCTGTTTTTTGTTTTTTTTTAATTTCTGCAAGTTTCCCCAATTGCAAGGAGCTTTTTTGGCAATTTATAGTTCCGGTTGTGGTTGTAATTATGTTGAATTGGTTTTGATTGGATAAATTGTTTTGGATATGGAATGTTATGGAGTTCGTAAGTAGTATTATGTGTATGTGTTTATCTAGTTTTATTCTTGTTAATTATGTTATTTTTTGCGGTTTTATATTTTGTATGTCTTTATTTTAGAATTGTGAATGAAATAGTAAAGATTGTAGAGGTTTTTGAAAGTTTTTTCTGTATATATTTATTCTTCGGATAAGTAATGGAGGTTGCAGATTCTTAGTGCTCTTAAATAGAATCCTATTATCATTCCAGATTTGATCTTGATACAGTGGTGGGAATAAGAATTGATAAGATAATACTTGTTAGATTTTCTGCAAACCTCAAACTGAAGTTCGTTATTTTTTCTATGCAGCATGATATCTAGGAAGTGTACAAATTATGTTTTTATATATATATATATTAATACGTAATCATCACTGTATCTGAAATAAGAAGAATTTTGGAGTAAGACATTTTTGAAAGACCACTTTCCAGAAATTTCAAAAATAGGCCAAAACGCCTCTAAGAGGCAAACTCCATGGGTAAACTAAATTTTGTCTATAAAAATTGTTATCGAACATAAAAATAACATTGATTAGTGATAAAATGGCACCTTTTTATGATTTTATGTGTGTGATTAGGTCATTTAATTTTGGTTTAGTTAAGTGGGGTTTTAGTAAATTTAGACATTTCTTAACAGGTACATTTGTGTATATTTTTTTTTATGTCAAAACTAATCATATGTTTGCTTTTTGATGCCTATGTTTTTTCCTTTATTTAAAAGATTACAGAGATGGTTTTTTTTTTATATCCGAGGAGCTAATTATACCAAAAAGTGAGGTTAAAATTTTGGTTAGTGTGCTGGATAGTTTGTGTGGGTCGCTGCCTATTCCTGCTATAATTGGTTTTATCGGTGTGTCTGGTTTATGTATTGTTAGTAATCCATAAAATGTGGGTGTTTTCGGACGGTGTTCGATAAGTTTTACTCAGAAATAGTCGTCATTTTTTAATAATTTCTTAGTTTCATTTCTACATTTTCATCTTTCTTTTATGAACTTCTGTTTATTTATTTTTTCGTAAATATTATCGTCATCAAGAAGTTTCATTTTTTTGTTAACAAAAGTGCTTATTCGCAAGTGCGTTTGTCAGAAAGGGATGTGCATGAATGTTTTTGGAGCTTGCTATTTTTTCCGGAGGTTTTATGTCTGCATGGAAGTGTTATTAATTTTTTTTTTCGAATGTGGCTAGAATTAGACCCTGAATAGATCTTTTGTTGAAATCCGAGTCTTGTATTTCTAGTTTTTAATCATGATATCCGGAATATTATTTATCGGCAACCGATAGCAAATTTTAGACCGAAGAGCTTCCATGTGTATCTGATGGTTTAATTTCGATAAATTTTTATTTGGATAAATTTTGTAATTAAGTCTTTTCTGCCGATTTTACACCTTTTTTCTTTTAGAAATTAACGTATGGATTTTATTTTGTAAAATACGGATTTGTTCATTGATATTGTAACTGATCGAATTTCTTAATTCACTTGATAAATTCCCCCAGAGGACGAAACACATCGGCTAAGATAACGTTTCCTTGTGTCTTGATTCATATTGTCCTTTTACAAATATGAAATTTTAAATACATACGCGCACACACACACATATATATATAAATGTGTGTTTGTGTGTCTGTGTGCGTATTTTTATTTATTCGCGCGCATAATCTTTTAATTATTTACCGCTAAATAGACAGCAGACATGTTTGTATACGTAAGTCGAGAAAGATCTATTGGCAGGCTAGTATACAAGTGCATGTGTACCAAAATGAGAGATATGCAACTCTATTTCTCTCCATCTGTTTCTCTCTCTCCTATATATATATATATATATATATATATATATATATATATATATATAAAACAAGTAAGCATAATCATTAGTTATTTCAATTTTACTGCTCATGCCTCAGTGATGATATAAAACATGTTTGTTCATTTAACTGCTGTGCGGGGCAGCTTATTGATTATCTTTAATATCAACCCGTTTCTTTCTCACTCGCTCTCCCCACGACCTCTCTATCTTCTCCCTGTCCTCTCTCTCCCACATGCGCTCTCTCCCGGTTCTCTTTTCCAGCCCTCTCTCTCCCTGCCATCTCTCTCTCTCTCTCTCTCTCTCTCTCTCTCTCTCTCTCTCTCTCTCTCTCTTATCAGACATTGCATGCTGCCGGAATTTAAAAAAAAAAAATTCTTAAGCAACGAAAGTCGCTAGAAATATTCGTTTTATCGATGGAAATAAAACTTTAATTGTTCGAACATATCATCGATTATTTCGGCCAGTTTCGGCTAGGAAATGAATCTCTAGATTATTCCCCTCGATCAAAATATTAGGCTTCGCATTTTTTTTTTTTTTTTTTTTTGTGTACCCGATGTACGAAAAGCGTGACAAAATAAACAGAATTATGTTATCAATAATGAAGGATTCATGAAAAATCCAAAAGAAATTAAGAATTAGCCAAAAATTTACATCTCACATTTCGATCTAAAAACACATTAATGCGAACCGGATATAGTGACTAAATATGATCAGTGTGTCCCTCATTATATGACTACTTCTCAGGTTAATTAAAGAGTTGACCTCTGTTCGTTATTTGTAAATTTGCTGCCAAACCCTTCCTGGACAGAACCAGCACCAGTGATGAAAAGTGATTGCTCTATAATCATATCAAAACGAAAATGTTAATCGAAAAAAGAAAATAAATCCCCAAACCAGGGCTACACACAAAATGTTATGCTCTGTGTTTGGTAGGATATTTATGAAGTTCTAAACCAAAACGAAAAACTTATTATGTAGAAGTATTGTTGTTAAATGAATGCATCGAACAAAATGTATGCAAAAAAAAAAAGGTGGTTGTCGTTGGTTAATCGTAAAGTTGTCTAACAAGATGATGTAAGCTGACATATTGCCCCGTGACTCAGGAAGAACACAAAATATGTTCTGTTTGTCTCACAAAATTTACTCTCCTGACGTTGATCTAAATATTTCGCATTTTTTTTTGTACCCGATGAACGAAAAGCGTGGCAATATAAACAGAATTATGTTATCAATAATGAAGGAAGTGTTATTTTGATTAGATCGATCCGTTACAGAATGAAATATTCAAATGCAACAAGACACTCTTAAACGATTGATAGATAGCAGCGAAAAGGTGTCCATAGACTACTTACAGCTGAATATTTAAATCGCATATATAGTGATAAGGGGAAAAGGATCTGCTAAATTACAAAGTGGCTGAAACAGCAGACAATCTGGCTGAAAATTGAGAAATCAAAACATGCAATTATAAAAATATGAGGACCTCACCGGGCAATTTAGAAAATTTTAAATAAAACTAGTGCACTTGGAATTGTACCAAACACGAGAAGCAGTATTGTTTGAATTTGAAATTCAAAGAAAAACTGAGACTCTAAAAACATTAGTGGTTTGCAAGGATCCTTATATTTTGCAAATCTATCAAAGTGTTTTCCTAAAATGATTCATAAGACACAAAGCTCATACCTTGAGATATTGTTTATTTTTTAAGTCTTTTGTCATTATTATCAGTATTGTTGTTGTTGATGATGATGTTTATTTCTTTTGATTTCATGATTGACACTTGCTCTTCAATAAGTCATTCAACTGAAAACTAAAATACATGAATATATATTTTATAAGTATTTGAAATAAAGAGAAATTACCTTGGATTTTCTTAAAACGATCAGCCATGCACAAAATTATTTATAAATATTTACATTTGTCCAACCAGAGAAAATATGACGTATATCTACGCAAGAAGCAGAGGGAAAATGAGACAGAAAAAATCTAATGTGTAATAATTCCCGTCGGGAATTGGGTTTGCCGGAGATACTTCTGTGTTTCTGGAGAAGCCATATTTAGGATTGCAGATTCGAATGGGTTGGATTCATTTACTATGTCACTAGTGAGTCCAAGGTATTTCCCAAATTGTGGACTGCAAACTGGAGATATTTTCTGTATCTGGTGAAGATATATATCCATAGGAAATTGGCGCCATAGGTTTGTAAGCTGTACCACGTGGCTAGGGGAGGCAGGTTTTGCCTCAGCTCGAGCTAACAAAATAAAAATCAATTGCTCAGTTTAATGTTGATTGACTGACCACTTTCGTCTCACTGTGAAGTGAAGACACTATGCAGCTGTCGCATTACTTCATCTCGAGTAAAGGGAGATAACTCTCTTTTGTACCATACACCACCGTTTTTGTGATTTCTATTCCCAGATTATTATATTTATAGCGCTTATCAGACTGTTTTTATCAGATTTTTTTTATTATATAGGACTATTTCTATAACATTTGTAAGTATTTATGCTCTTTAAAGCCTATTGTGATTATATCGGCTCTGTTAATATGTAGAGTCCGTTTGGTGTGCACGGCGAATCCCACTTGAAAGAGCATCATCATCTTACTTCTATGTTTTTTCGGTATTTTCTCTTATAATATTGTCATATCTTCCAATGAAGGTATTTTACACTGTGATTGTCTACAAATATACAAACCCCTACATACCCATCATGATATCGAGTCTGTTAAGTGTGTAGACCAAGCATAACTTGTATCACAAATAAATATGCAGGATAAGGTGACAAGGTTTGATAAAAGCAGCACATAACGTTGTAGTTGTGGCTCAGTTAGAAATAATTTCAGATCAGAGAAATCAATCTGCTTAGACGGTTTCCGATTTAGAGTGGAGTTCCCAAATAACTATATGTGACTTTCAAGTCGCTTTGACTGCCTCATATTTCAAAATTTCATAAAAGTCACCCGACCATGATGCTTTCGAAATACATCCGCTCGTGAACAGATATTCACAGTGCTTTAGCTACATTAGGACACGCTCAATTGGTTAAAGTCAGGCAATTGACAAGCAAATCTGTGGTTTTGACAAGAATATTTATTGTTTCCTAACTTAATTCACCAAAACAAATTATTTACATGTTAGCACTTCCAATCAATTAACATTAGAAGGCATGAGAGTGACGCCTGGTTTATCATCAGGCCATTTATTATTATTATTATTATTATTATTATTATTATTATTATTTCCTTACATTTCTGTTGTATACACATTTCCTTCCGTCTCCCAACCAGTTCCTTTATTCTCTAACTTTTATATGGCTTAACTTAATATTTAGTCAATTAAATAAACGCTCTTTTTCTGGGACATAAATAGATATTTTAATACAAACGAAAAATTCCTACAAAGAAATATATAAATTTTATGTCACAAACTATGTAAGCTCCATTATTCGCCTTATCTAAAAGACATTTTCTTAATAAACCTAAAAATCACTTATTTAATTATATTTTTGAATATCAAATTAGAATTAAGTTAAAAACAATAGGTTCCTAACGTAAAATTGACAACAAACAACCAACATATTTTACAGAAATAAAATGCGCCACAACAACAAAAGAAAAGATAACACATCGAGACAATTGATAAAACTACACATTTATTAAGATTTATTATTTATTCTACAAATGCAAAAGCAACAATCTAATTATGAAAATTGTATCCCAACACGTCACCTCCCCTAAATAAGACTAATATGCTTTAGGAAGTTCTTTGTCCAATCGGTGGTGTCATCTCTGTAAATATTAAACAAAATATGTTGTACAACAACCACTTTTACAAGCAAGGTTGCATGCCATTTATCTGAACAAAGTGCAGTTAGACTACCCATTAATAATCGCCGCAAGGAATATAATAACATTAAACAGATGTTCACTAACAATATTAAAATAATCCAAAAGTAAGTCTGATAAACTTTTCGATATAAATTCTCCTATATCACAGTTAATGCTGGACAATTTACTTAAAGACAAAGACAGGAAGGGACATGAATATCGTTCTACAGACAGATGTTGAAAATACAATGGACAGAACTTGTAAGCAACTATGAAGACCGAAGGAAAATAGGAAGTAAAAGACATACTTACAATCATAACGAGACAACTGAAATTTCTGGATCACTTTCTGAACCAAATAGGGATTGAAGAATTTCACACTCCGAGAGAGAGTTAAAGACAAGATGGAAATAAATAAATATCGATTAATCTACCTAATGATTGCGTAAATAGATGACGGAGCAGGTTCGAAGTAGGGTATTATCACTTCAACACACACACACATACATATATATATATATGATTACTCTAAATCACCCAAAAATTTATTCACTATATATATATCTATTATGAAGAAATTTGGGGGAGGATTTAGAGTAATCATATATAGTAATTCATCTAGCCTAGAGCAATTTCCAACAAATGGCTGAAAGCCCTGGACGGCAGCTTCATCTTATTTAGGACTCATCTGCATTGAGCATCCACTACCGAGAATCGAAACCCGATCATTTCGGTACAATGCGAACGTCATACAAACTGTAACACGGGGCTCAGTGACGAAGAAGACACAAACTAGACTTGATATAGTGTCGCTACTCACTCAGTTCCTCGATACCTGGTTCATACGAACGAAAATATTATTAATATTTTTTAAAGAACGTTTTTCATAATCTGAAAGTCAAAGGAAATATTGCTTACATAATTGTAAGTACATACTGAAAATTCAATCGATATCTGTTGTTTAATAGGAAGTTTATTATGAAACATTGATTTGTAATAGAAATGCTGACATAGTATATAATCCTCTCTCTCTCTCTCTCTCTCTCTCTCTCTCTCCTCTCTCTCAATACACACACACACACACACACACATATATATATATATATATATATATATATATATATATATATATATATATATATGTGTGTGTGTGTGTGTGTGTGTGTGTGTGTGTGTGTGTGTGTGTGTGTGTAAAGACCACACGGAATTACACATGATAGAAAAATGTAATTGCACAAACTAAATAATGGTTACAAGAAAAATAACAATGAATTAAATTTAAAAGGAAAAAAGAAATTTTCCAAATCTTGCTGAATACAAAAAGAAAAACAGAAAAGTTTCCAGCGATTAAACAAAGGCACATTGGAATATTTTTTTTATTTCATGAAAAAGAAAACAAAATATTAGTGAGTCTCAGGAACGTCAAGAATGGAGGGACACACTTCCGAGATAAGTAAATAAATAAATAATGTTCCAAGATGGCAGAAAGAGAAGAGATAATGAATCATAATGGTTTTCATTAACCTCTTTTTGGCTCACTTCCTTTCTGAGATGATACTTTCTTATTGGAATTTGTTGCACGTTTCAGCAAATATGAAAATGAATAAAGAGTCAAAATAATGAAAAATAAAGACGTTGATAACGAAAAGATTTCTCCCTTAGCATAATTAATGTTTGGGAATCTTGAACGTCTTTGTAAGAGACTGAATGAATTGAAAATCCGAGGAAAACACGAAAACATTCAAATGATGTGGATGAGTATGTCGCTGTCAAAGTAACACAAAAGTATTTCTTAGTCAGTGGGTATTAAGCGACAGCAAGTCAAATGATATATTCACTATTCCTAATTTTTTTATTTTCTTCGGATCTTTCACACATTCGGCTATGACATTTGAATCCGTTACCCATGCGCTGATATGATCCTTATCGCTGATTGTGAACAATTTCTTGATTCGCAATGTAAACTATAGGTTACTTTTAGTGTGAAAATCAATTCAAATTGATACTAACAGATATTGACAAAATGCGGGTGTATCGAAAAGATATTCTGTCACTTGGTCACGACTGAAAATATCAAGGAAAAGGACTCAGTACAAATAATATTAAAATATGAAAGGCATTGTAATTGCCACCCGGGTGGGCCCGGATGAAATATCTAATCTCATAATAAAAAATAAAATTAAGTTTAAAATATATATGAGTTAGTAATGGTTATCAACTAGTAACTATAGAAATAATGAAAATACTGTGTAAACAACTTGGATTCGACTATGTAAGCAAATAGTAGAAAGTGTTCTAGAAAATGGTGAAAAAATATGTTCTGGAATTTGAGAATACGAATAGTTCACCCGACTCAATAAAAAAAAAACACTAGATCAACTTATTGCTCAAAGCTAAATTCTGAATTTTCAGCACCCCAGTTGGTAACGTAATCGAAAAAGACCAGGACTTCGCTGGGAAACAAAATTTATAGACATGTCGATTAATTAGTCCCCTTTCAACTGTACCAAAATATCAGATTCGAGATTGAATTAATTTGAAGTCAGTGAGCATGCTGAGATTTGCCTGTTTTAAACATATATAACTGGAATGAGTATTTAAATTCATCATCTAATAATAATAATAATATGAAAATCTATCAATAATATTCTTCTAGGCATATATGTTGATGAATATGACAGATCCAAAATGTCGTTATTATAAAAAGGCTGAGGAATCTATTGACCATCTGATAACTGATGCTATACTCTAACCCCAATTTAAATATGGACATGATAGGATATGGAAATAACTGTATTGGAAGATACGCCAAAGTTATAATCTTCCACGTATTGAAACTAGTACTAGATGGGTAAAATGTTGACTTGTTCTGAAACTTCACTATATACATATTGACTGTCCTATTCAAAGCAATAATAAAGTCTTCAAAAACATAAGAGTTATCTTGCAGAAATGGCCAGCCCATCTGATAAAAATATCTCAGCAGGACAAGCTTTCAAAACTTACGGAAGTGGAAATATAATTATCAAGAATTTTGAATGTTGTTAAACACTAATACGATTACAATAATAATAGTAACAGTAGGAAGCATTAAAAAGAATAATGATACATGCATTAAGCAAAATCCAAGGAAAGACATTATCATCTCAGATACAATAGATTCTGCACATGAACACTTCTCACGTACTCAGTGTAATAAGATCAACAATTTTCCATAGATAAATCTACTTTTACCTCTGGCCACAAGTAAAAGGCGTTCTTTATTTCTATTCATTTTACCCCAGCAAAGCAAAAGACCACTAACACGCAAACGGGTAATGAGAGTGAAAGAAATTATGGAGAAAGTAGAATAAAAAATAATAAAAAATAATACATTGCGTTTAAATTTTGAAATATCATATTTGATAGGAAAGCACCAAGCCGGAAGAGAGTTCCACTAGCGAGAGGTTTGCGAGTAGAAACTGTTAAAATATAAACTTAAATTTAACCATGCTAAGAGTGGTATGAGAAAACATGGCCGTCAAACTAGTCAGACATGTGCCATACGTGATACACACTTAGGCGATCATGTATCTTTCGATACATGACTGACGAGTCAGATTTTTTTCCCACAGTAGCTTGCCATTTCTTTCTACGGGAGATCAATTGCCATCAAAGGCTATAGAACACGGTCTGTCCTCCTATTTACCCACAGGGAGTAGAAACGGATTCATACATTTCCCAAAATTCCTCAAACCGAGCCGCTATCCATTACTCCACTCTAGGTCAAAGTACCAAAGAGTAAGGTTCTTTATAGCAATTGCCATGAAAATATTTATAGAAAAGCACTATTATTTTACGAAGATGCTAAAATGATAAAGGCTGAGATGTAAGGAAAATAACGTTGCATTTTGGTAAGAATGTTTAGGTATATAGCAGAGAGACCAAACCAGATGGAGCAGCAATAATCAATGCACAGACGAATGGTAAGCTCTTCAATGTGATAGATTTACACGAGAAAGCACGACACAGTGAACCAACTTTACTTGTAAGAGACTTAGCAGTTCTTTCGATATGACCCTTCATGTGAATAAAAAAATGTTACATTGAAAAGGGCAATGAGATACTTTCCTGGAGGTTTGTGTTAACCATGCTGTTGGAAGACAAAAAACGGTTCTCTAAGACGATTGAAATGTAGCAGTTTAGTCTTAGAACGTTCAAATTAACGAGCCATTTCCTTCCCAGTTAACAACAGACTCTAGGTCATTTTCGAGAACAACTGCCAATCTGACATTTTCGAAATCACATTTAAATAGAAAGATCCAGAAGAGTTACCGTTCAAGACAATATTCAATTCACGAATTGATAAAAAAAAAAAAAAAGATCGTATCAAATAAAGGATTCGGCTAGAAACACCATAGCGCTTTCACTTATGAAAAAGATAGCATGCTAGATATATAAAACAACAGACGGGGATTTACTATTTTTGTCTAATACTTGACAGACATTTTCTGCAATAACCTTTAAGACATCAGCAGAGAAGCTAAAGCAGTATCGTTTTTCTGATAGAAGAACTTGCGAGGTGAAATGCTTAACCAATTCCGAATTGATTAGAACCTCTGATACTTTGCTGAAAGGTGCTAAAAGACTAATTGACCGATAGTTCGAAAGATCACGCAGCTCGCTTGAGTTACTAAAACTGGAACTACAGAATAGGATTTCAATTAATCTGTAAAGCAAGAAGCAACAAGGCTTTTATTGTAGAGCTTAGAGAAAACAAGATTCCCTTCAGGTGCATCTCTCTTTTGATTACGATCAAGTCCATATGTTTACCAGTTAATACCTAGAAAAGATCTGTGACAACAGACTCTCACGCCTAGAAAAATATGTGACAACAGGCTCTGATATGGGGAAGTTTTGACCGTCAGAGATATTCAGTAATTATAATTAAATAACTGAAAACTGATTTTAAATATTCACTACTGTTTTATACATAAAAATATCAGCGAATTATGGACTTTCTTCAAACATTCTGAAAAATCTGACATTCCAAAATCATCATTGTAGATGAAAAATGAAGAGATGTGTGATTTCGTTCCAGATTGTCATATCCCATTTAATTAAATAAAATCGTTTCGTATTTCCAAGATTTTAACGTCCAGAAATATTTGTCATATCAAGGAATTATAAATAGAGCATTCTATAAATAAACCTTTCCGGTGACGATATCTAATAAACCTTTGGACGAAAGTAACAGAAATTTAACAGAAGGAAAGGATTGGCGGTACAATAATTTCCCATCAAGATTTGAAAACTTTAATTTTGAAACCCAAGGATTTCAATAAGTAACTCAGAACGAAACAACAAATCTGTAAAGCCAGGTAGAGACTCTGCATTCTTTTGAGTAGGGCATGCATAAATGACACATTTCAATTGGCAAAATTTGATGGTAATTTAAGATTCTACTTGGGTGGCGTCGTATTTTAAGCTGATTGATGGAGAAGGAAATCATTTATTGTTAATATGGTAATGGTAATATTAGCTGATTTCCTAAAAGGAAACATTTGGCATTCATTGACCGAGCATCCAGTAATTCTTTTGATTGACATTTATAATTTTTTTTTCTTAAAACAAATTTTTAGGAAAACAGCGTTCTCAAGTTCAGTAGTTGTTATTGCTCTTTCCTGCATTGATGGGGGTTTCCTTCCTAACCTGTTATTTGAAGTGGTATGGAATATTCACATCTTGATTATGTCATTTTTTTTTTCGAGTTACATGTACCATCCACTTTAGTTGTTGCTGCTTTTGGTAGTCCTCAAGTGATGTGGTTTCTCTTATTTGTTACAGTTCTTTGTTTGTGATTCTGTAGCGCCAGTTGAAAATGTTCAAAGATCTTTGCCAAGATACTCAGGCTTTACTCGCTAAAAGTCTTTTTCACAACTGAACTTTGGAAGCGGTTGTATATTCAGATTCTCTGATAAATATCTAGAAACAATTGACCATCAGGTTGCACGGTGTTAGCACCCACAGAATATAAAACTAAGCATTATAATGGGCCAATATATGCACTATAAAATATGTAACTATAATAAGTATAAGTATAAACATAGGACCTGTAACAATTTTAGGGGACTTTACACAGAGACAGAACAATCAAAGCTAATCGCCCAGACATGGTTATCAAAAACCATAAGAACAGAATATGCTTTCTTATTGACATGACAGTCCCTTCAAATTGTAATGTATCTTTCAAGAACTTCAAATAACTATGTAAATGAAATAATCTTTGAATAGAAATCTCAAAAATATGGCACATGAGGACATCAATAATTCCAGTTGTAGTTGGAGCCCTCGGATAGATGGGTAAAAATTCCGATAGACGATGAAGGGATTACCGGTCACTTTGAAGAAATACAAAAAAATTCACTTGAGTAAAGTTGTTTGCATTGATCTCACATTTCGAATTAAAACAAATGATCAGTGGAAAATAGCATGAAGCCATTTCTAAACTTAGGTCTCTGGAAGAAAAATGTACACAACACAGATCAGGCAATAATAATAGTAATTATACATGGGAAACATAAAAAGAAAGGGACGGAGAGACGTGACGTGGAAGAGGTATGAAAAAGAAGGACGAGAAGAATGGATGAAAAGGAGTGACGAGTAGGGTAAATGAAGAGAAGGAACTGGAAGAGACACGAAGAGGAGGGAAAAGAAGAGGAGGAGCAATGAAGACGGGGAACGAGGAGAAGGGACGAAGAAGAGGTATGAGGAGGTGGGATGAACAAAAAGAACGAGGAGAATGTACGAAGAGGAGGGATGAGTAGGAGGAATGAAGAGTAAGGACGGGAAGAAGAGACAAAGACGAGACGAGAAGGTCGAATGAAGAGAAGGAACAAGGACAATAGACGAATAGACGGGGACAGGAGGGGGAATGAAGAGAAGCAGCAAGGAGAAGGGAAGAAGAGGAGAAAAGAGGAGGAGGAATAAAGAGTAAGAACAATGAGAATGAATGAAGAGGAGAGACGACGAAGCGGAAGGAAGAGAATAAAAGAGGGGAATGGACGAAGAGAAATGACGAGTAAATGGAAAGAATAGAAGGAATGTGGACGAAGAGGAATGAACGAGAAGGAGGAGAAGGGATGAAGAGGAGAGACGAGGAGGTGGAATGAATACTTTGTAAAATTGAATTATTATATGCGCCACGCTCTGTCTTACTTCTTCTACTGGGGTGGCCCCCGTGCGTTTCCCTGGCCCCTTTTGCCGGAGTTGTATTTGTCCACAGTGAGATCCGGGGACTCTTTCTTCTTGACCCACAGCATCTCGTCTTATGTCTACGACGAGCGTATCTGGTGCATCCCTGCTTATTGTAGACAAAAGGCAATCCCTACCTTGTTGGACCGTCCACTGCCCTATGGCCTTCGTGACAATAGATCCAACACGTCGGTCTCAAACGACCTGGTGTAGGTCCGTAAAATCCATGACCCAACGTCCAGGCTCCTCTTTTGGGAAACTCTTCTCATTCCTCGGGTCCGACCTCATCCTGTTTAACTTTCTTATTCCGCATCGGGATTCTTCTCCACTCCCACCATCTGCCTGCCTACCTCCCGACTCGGCTCCTCTGTCTTTTTCTCTTTTATTCTCCTATATACTCTGGCTATCCTTGGCCAGCGCCAATGCCACCGACAGCTTGACCGGTGCATTCTTTATGACGTCATGCTGCATGTGCTCATTCTCGAGCGCCTCTACGTATAAATCGGCCAGCTAGGATTGCATAACGGCGTTGTTCCTCACTTCTACCGGAATAACAAGAATGGCCATCTTCTCCGCCATAACTCCTAGCTCCCTGGGAATTTCGTCTTTCAGGTGCACTAATTTCATAAGGCTTCTCATGGCCTCAGTCGCTGTTCCTCAATACCGTCTCCCTATCAGACAGTTTATATATGAGCCGTCCCTTCTCGATTGATGCTAGCCAATATTTCAGTTCTTTTGCTTCCCCCCAACCCACAAATGCAAGAACTCTGGGTCCCCTTAACAATCCCCTCAGGCCGCTAGAGGGCTGTTGCTCCGCCACGTCATCCTCAACCTCTACCACGTCAGATCTCTCCGACCCGTGGTCACTCATGCTAAACAAATCGACTTAAATCGAGAAAAAATCGGAAAATCGAAATAAAATAGAAATTCGTATTGGTGAAACGAAAATCGAGAAATTTCAGGGAAAAACCGAAAAGTTTCCAAACCTGTCACTTTTTCCTGGGTTGTTGTCAATTTATCGAGAGAAATGAAATTACGCAGTGTATTTTTAGAACCTTATGGTCAAAATCGCCAAAGTCCGTTAGTTCTCATTTCTTTTCTTGTTTCCTTCCTTTCTATTGTCTGGATTCTTGGATTGATCTTAGTTAACCCGTGGTCAAATCCGATGATCAACGTCACCAATTGTTGCCTTCATGGTTGATCCTGGTTCACGGCAACCAATTGTCGCCCTACACCCACGCCGATCACCCAAGACGTCCAATACCGCAGCTGTTCGATGAAGTGTTCGCTTCAATCCAGGTCCTGCCTTGTGATTTGCTTTGATCATAAGACGATCAAGATCGTAGCGTTGTTAGGTATCTTCGTATTGGGCTGGTCTAAGCAGGGCGAAGACACGAAGAAAGAAAATAATACTGGAATAAATTATAAAAGAAACAAATACTTACTTTTATTTCAAGTCCTTCGTACAGTAATTGGTTAATTGTTGTAAAATCCAAGAGTTCACATGCAAACAATTATCCGCCCATCCCGCTTCTAACTCGGTCGTGACACTTTGTTGACTTGGTAAAGTTTGTCTTACTGATTTGGTAAAATTTGGCACAAGGCTGATGTAGTTTCTCATCGGCAAGTAATCACGTGGGGTGTCTCGCGTCAGGTGGCTGGAACGAACTCTTTCATTCGCTTCGGGGTATTCATATTTATTGACGTTCAGCTAAACCGGCGGGGGGGGCACGACGCAGTTGGAGAATTCTGTGTTTCCCTCTGCCTGTCATCTCCATTGTCATGGTCTGCATAATTTCGAGGAAACCCTCTCTTCCCAGGTGATGGTTACAGGCATTACTTCGCCCCATAACTTCCACTTTTATTATCATCTCCCACTAATCCTCCTTGGTGGCCTATCTGTGCCCGCTACCCCAGCCACCCTGCGAGCAGTAAATATTAGTTCGTTGTTTACGCAGAAAAGTTTCCCTTTCAGAGCCCGTTTTTTTAGGTGAGTGTGTGATCGATCAAGTATCAATCATTGTTGCCATTTGACCTGTCGCAGTACAAATTGAGGTCAACCCTATGTGTTTCATTGTTCCATGCCCCGATACTCAATTCAGATTGTTGTCTACATGGAAATTAAAATGTTCAATTTTTTCCACAGGGTTTATTCATTAACACGTCTTTTTTATCGGGGGTTTATCAGTATATCGTTTCTTCGATTCAAGAAACCTTATGATTACTAGTAACAAATAGTGTCACAATAGGAACGAGGAGAAGGGACGAAGAAGAGAGACGAGGAGGTGAAAAGAAGAGAAGGAAATGGAAGAAGAGGATAGATAAGGACGAGATATGAAAAATAAGATCGAGGACAAGGGACGAAGAGGAAAGATGAGGAAGTGGAATGAAGAGAAGGAACAAGGAGAGACAAGGAGTAGGAATGAAGAGTAAGAACGAGAAGGGACAAAAAAGACGAGGAGATGGATAAAGAGAAGGAAGGAGGGGAAAGGACAGAGTGATGCGGTTACTGAATGAAGAGTAGGAACGAGAAGTGTCGTATAGAAGGGACAAGTAGGAGGAATGAAGAGAAGGAATGGGGAGAATGGACGAAGTGGAGAGACGGAGAGGAGGATAATGGACAAAAAGGAGAGGAAAGACGAGGAGGTGACAAGAAGAGAAGTAAACAGGAGAAGGAAGGAAGGAAGAGGAGAGACAAGGGGGAGATATGAAGAGTAGGATCGAGGATCCGGGACGAAAAGGAGAGACGAGGAGGATGAATGAAGAGTAAGAACAAGAAGAAGGGACGGAGATAGATGAGGAGATGGAATAAAGAGTAGGGACGAGGGGAAAGGACGAAGAAGAGAGAAGGGGAGATGGAATGAAGAGAACGAGGTGTCGAAGGGGAGAGACGGGGAGGAACAATGAAAGTAAGGAACGAGGAGAAGAGACAAAGAGGTGGAAATAAGAGACGGAAATAGGAGAACGAAGGAGGAGTAGAAACAAGGAGGAGATATGAAGAGTAATATCGAGGAGACGAAAAGGAATGAAGAGCAAGGAGGAGAAGAAGGGACGAAGAGAAAAACGAGGAGGAGAAATGAAGAGCAAGAAGGATAAGACGGGATGAAGAGGAGAGACGAGGAGGAATAAAGAGAAGGAACAAAGAGGAGAAACGAGAAGGTGGAATGAAGAGAAGGAATGTCGAGAATGGACGTAGTGGAGAGACGGAGATGTGAAATGAAGAAAAGGAACGAGGAGAAAGGACGAAGAGGAGAGACGAGGAGGTGGAATGAAGAGAAGGAAATGGGAGAAGGAAGGAAGGGGAGAGACAAAGGAGATATGAAGATTAAGATGGAGGAGAAGCGAAAGACAAGGAGGAGGAATGAAGAGAAAGAACTAGGAGAAAGGAGGAGGTGGAATGAAGAGAAGGAACGAGAAGTGTCGAGGAGAAGAGGCGAGGAGGTGGTGGAATGAAGAGAAGGAACGAGGAGAAGGAAAGAAGAGTAGAGATAAGGATGAGGAATGAAGGAAAGAACGAGGAGTAGGGACGAAGAGGAGAGGGGGATGTGGAATGAATGAACCAGGAAAATGGAAGAAGAGCAGAGACGAGGAGGAGGAAAGAAGAAAAGGAAGGGATGATCGGAAGAGACTGGGAGATGCAATGAAGAGAAGCAACGATGAGAAAAGATGAAGAAGAGAGGCGGGTAGGTGGAATGCAGAGAAGTGCCGATGAGAATGGACGAAGCGGAGGGGCGAATAGAAGGTTGAAGATTGAAAGGACATAGCAGGTCAGCAAAGAAAATGAATTTAGATGAAGGAGGAAAGGAAACCATGGGAAATCTGGAAGAACAAGTTAAACTGATTTAGAAATGTATACATTACGAGAGAAGGAGAAGCTGAAAATAAAAAGAGAAAAAGGAAAGTGAGATCAAAGAGAATATAGAGAAAATGAAGAGATTTAAAAGAAAGAGAAAGGCAATGATAAAATGTGAGAAAAGATAAGAAAATATATTGCAAAATAAAGTGAAATTGAAGATAAGTGTGAATAAGTGAATGAGGAAATTAAAAACAATGAAAATGAAGATACATTTGAAGAATAAAAGAGAAAGTATTAATGTACAGAAAGAGACGGAAAGGTTCGGTAAATTAATAAAAAAATCTAGGAATAAAAATCAGAGAAAAAGAAAAAGTTGGCCGTGAAGAATTGGAAAATGAAAGTGAAAGAGAGCATTAAGAATATCAGCAAAATAATTTAAATATGTCGAATTGAAAGAGAAACTTAAGGAAACAATGAACATTGTTCGGTTGACATCACTGTTAATCCCCACCCCTTAAAAGAGAAAAACTGACAAGGCTCGAAGGGAAGTAAAAAGGTTTAGTGCTTTCATGAACAAAAATAATTCATGCCTCATGTTTAAAAAAAAAACAAAAAACTACACAGTGTTTTGATTGAAAATAAGTCATTGCTTTCATTGGAACTTGACCTCCAACTGTCATCGTTGTGACATTCACCTGATACAATACCATTCAAATTAGCATTCTGTTGGCCAAAATGCATCTAAATGTGTTTCAACGCATATTTTGGGGTTACTTTGTTTATTGTTCTGGTTCATATATATATATATATATATATATATATATATATATATATATATATATATATATATATATATACGTATATATATATATATATATATATATATATATATATATACAATATATATATATATGTGTGTGTGTGTGTGTGTGTCTGTGTGTGTGTGTGTGTGTAGATTCGTGTACGGATGGAAATATTCAATTCCTAAGGTCGACTGATTAACTGAAAGAATGTAAATGGTTTGTACTAAATATTTCTTTATAGATCTACTCCATTTCTGGTGCTCTAATTATATTATTTGGTCATTCATTATTCTGCTAAATGTTTTTATAAATGTTTCTACAAAATTGTTTTAAAAGTAATGTTTCTTATTTACTTCAAGAAAAAAAATGTTTAAAGGTTCCTTTTAAGTTTTATATCGGCTTTCGTCAAAATCTTTTCATAGAATTCTACTTAATTATTTTAAAAAAGAGTTCCTCAAAATAGTTGTTTCTAAGATCACGGTCGGTGCAAGGATCTCATAATTCGTGGATCACGACACTACTGTATGACAATTTTCATAAAATACTATTCATATAAAATATAAATTTTATTGTAACCTAATTATGTACAATAATGGATCATATCCAATATAAGAAAAAATTCAACTAGAAAAATTGAAATTGAATGCAATGTATCTAAATACAAATTAGACATATCATAATAGACCATTCCACCTTAAATATATCAACAATGTCTTTCTGCAATTTTAACAACAACTTGAGTTTTTGAATAATTTTACTATATTCAACATCATGGATAATTTTCTTTTTTTTACATAGCATGAGCAAAAAAAAATTCGAAATTTGGACGAAAAAAAACAAAACAGAATGACGTGAAAATCGGCGAAACTTTTTTCCTCCTTTAATAGCCAGTTATGCTTAGTTTTATTTGTAACGTGTATACAGTGAGCGATGGAAACATTGTCGTCGAAATGACGCAAAATTGAAAATAACAATAATATCTCATTTTAACCGATATATTAACCCAAATTACACAAACATATCTTGAAACACTAAAGAGTAAATTTATTCAATGAAATAGCCATTGGCTTCAACCAGACGACTTTGAAATCTCCTGCATCTCTCTGTATGGTCTCCTTGTTTAAGTTAGTGAGTTCTGCCATAATCCTTGCATTCAGTTCATACTTTTCCAAGAGTTTTGTTGGTCTCTCGCCCAACTGCACCCCACGCATAATAATCAATGGGGGTGTTGCGGTCTGGGGAGTTAGGTGGCCGGATGTAAGGGGTGATGCGGTCGCAGAAATTGTCTGACAGCAATGACAGGGTTCTCCTGTTTGTGTGGCATGGTGCATAGTCCTGTTGCCATACATAGTCTTCTATCAGCCACCCTCTTCATCCAGAGTAGCACTACCTCCTCAAGGCACTTGATTTAGACCTCCGTGTTGATTCTGAGGCCCTCACCAACAAATTCGTGAGTTCTTTTCTTATCAAAACAAACCAAGTGAGTTTTCCGAGCTGCCGTACCTTCGTAATCAGCATTAGACTCATGCAAATCTTTCAAAATCCTCTGTACTGTCCTCAATAACTCCCAAACACTGTCTAATGTTCGTGTTGGAGCTTAAGACACAAATGCCAAGCAGTACAGCATGCCTTTTCCAAATTTCTAGCGGAATGAGTTGCGTCATGGTGCTCTTTTTCTCACACACGGTGCCTAATTGACCCTGCTACACTATGCAGTCAACAAAATCAAAAACAAACAACGCGCATGCGTGATATTAAAAACATAAAATGGCGATAATTTACCCATCGCACCCAGGTAGAAAAAAAAGGCAAATGCTAGTGAGAGTCTCAGTATATACCCAGGATCCCCAATTAGGCTTGCGAGGATTTCAAGAGCAGGACACGCCGTCCCTGTCTTAGATTCAACAATATAGCTGGTTATAGAATTTGATTAATTCAGTATTTCTCGGGTTCAACTTTCCCCCGTACCATCTGAATCGGAGTCAAGGATGACATTCTAATCCCGCGTTAAAACCACTCGTCGTGATGTCATCAGATACGGCTAGAAAATAAACCGTTACTCCCTGTCATTGGGTGCATAAAATCTTAATGAGAGGAAGCGTCACATCATTTATCCAGCATGCAACCAGAATGCAAAACCTAACTACCGAATCTACGAAGACAACGACACACGTCGCATCCAAAGACATGCTAACTCTCGAGTGACCATCAAAATCAACTCTATAAAAATATCCTCATAGTAGACAGTATTAAACTGTATATGCGTACACAAAGAAATTCACGCCGAGACACTGGCGCTAATGGCTGAGTATTTCCCTGTGAGGCTCTGACTTCAGACCCCGGCTATTCATACTAGCTAATCAGAGTGCCATTTTTACGCATTTAGAGTTGATTATCTGGATCAAACATGGTTGTGGTCAGGACACCGCCCGCCTTTCCCATCGATCCTTGATCTTTTGCAGTCTTAATAATGCCATCGCGGGAGAGGACGCCAATGTCACAAGAAAAATTTACTGTTGAACCCATATACAGGAAAAAGTGAACAAAACTCAGAACACTCCCAGCACAGAATTGCTTCAATTTCTTTGCCTAGTCGCTTTCAATTATAGCTAGTGGGGGAGGCAGTATTTTAACGGCATTGTTCACCTTCTCTATCAAACAACAAATTTGCAGCGTGTCTCCGATCCCGACTGAAGTACCTGCTTGACGTTTGGGATATTTGTAGGTAATACAATTTCCTTATTTTTTTTTTTTTTTTAGTTTCCTGATAGCCAGTAAGTACTTAATTTCTTTTAATATTTTACTTCGCTTTTCCTATTTGTTCTGGGGGGGGGACACGAAAGACGTCTTCTCAAAAGTTAAAAGGCACTGTCGTTAGGCTGCGTTGTCTATTCTGGTTAGAGCCTAATTTTTTAGGTGATTGTGGATTTCTCGGGGGTTCGAGATGGTGCTGGAAACGGCAAGGTGTGGAAGTTAGTATGCGAGTTGTAGGAGTGGGTGCATCCTTAAGGGAGCATTTTCGAGGAGATTGGGTAAGTAACCGTGACTCTAGAGATGGTTTCATAATGTTTTGTTGGGGAAAAGGGGGCAGAGGACGCGGTGCTCGCCGCCTCCTCCGGCACAGGTTGTTGTTTTCTTTCCTTTTGGCCTCTATATTTGTTTCAGTTCCCTCAACATTTTGAGTTTATCAAACAGCGAGGACGAAAAGGATGGTTAATAACCTATTAGCGGGGGAAAATAAGGACGGATGAAATACAAGCATTGATAGCCACCTAATGAGAGGTACTGTCTCGATAATATCACAGTGGAAAAGGCAACGGGAAACCACCCCACTATCCCTCCCAATAAAAGATATGACAATGTACAATTCAGAAATATCAGATAAGACATAGTAAAGGAGAGGGAAGTTCAATTGAAAATGATCCATTTCAAGTTGAGAGACACGTACGATAAGCCTCATTTGCCTCTCATCCAACGACTGTCTGCAATAAAAATAAAATCATAATTGCGACACAGAATTGAAGCATATGGGGAACGTTAAAAAAAAAATAAAACAGTAACTTAAAAGGTTAAATATTAACATTTAGAAAATATTCAAAAGAATGTGGAACTTTTGGTCCCAATTCTGTGTGGAATGATTGCATATACTTTCCCTCCCCAATTTATAGGTAGAAGCACACAATCACATGTTAGAATTTTTTTTCCTATCCCAAAAAAATAAGACAATTCTCGGTTTCATCTCAGTCCCGGTCTGTCTTGTCTTCAACTCCAGTCGCTACGTTCGCTTATCGGAATTTGCTCTTGTGTGTCAACACCAATTCTTAGTTTGTTAAATTTTTGCCATACTACTATTTCTTTGCCTTATTACTGTTAATTTGCCTTGCATATATTGTTTGATTGCTTTATATTATTTTTGTCTTGTTCTTTTATTTTCTTTTTTCTTGGTATTTCTTATTGTAAACATTATCAATTCTGTTTACTGGACAGTGCTGTCTTATTTTACATGTAAATATGGCCATTTACTCTATAGGAACAACAAAAATGATTTTTATAGCGATCATCACAGAATCATAATACATAGAGGAGAAGCAATTAAAAGGAAACGGTCTAATATTAGACAAAATTATTGGTACATTTATATATATATATATATATATATATATATGTGTGTGTGTGTGTGTGTGTGTGTGTGTGTGTGTGTGTGTGTGTGTTGAGTTTATTTGGGAACTAAAGATTAATTCATTCATGTTTGGTTAAAAACTTACGAAAGTTCTTTTTTAAAGATCTTATTTATTTTTTTTTCTATATTTCGGCTATTTTTTGGGTTTACTGTAATTTGCCACACATTGATAGTGGCTTTTGAAAGCTGGAAGTATTCAGACAATAAACAATTTATATTTTATTTTTAAATATGTACGAGAAGTCAAGAAAACGGTCCGAAATGTAAAAATAAATATATTTTCTTAAAATTCTTGGAAGTTTCGATGATTTTTAGCCAAAATCTAAGCATATATAGAAGAATCACGATTTTGTATACAGATTTTCAAGGCTGCATCTTCCTCATTTAAAAATATGGTAGAATAGAATTTCAACCACTATATTTCCTCTAACCCATTTCGCCATGTGTTGAACCAAGTTTAGATATGTATAGCTGGCAACTCATTTTCGATGATACCCGTCTAATAGGGCGGTTAGTCTATTCCTATCGCAGACGCTTGTTCAGGTTCATATGTGTTTATTCAACACCCACAGAGCCCACCTGTGGTTTATACTGCAACTATGCTGAGCAGGTCTTAGTTACAGTTTCTGGGAGAAAGCGTGTTATCTAGCGTGTTCAAAAATTTGAACAAGGTAAGCAAGCCTCGGCCACGATGGCTTATGACTTCCCGCTAGCACAGGCACAGCTATCGACGGCCCCCAAGGGTTACATCTATCAAATTTTATTCACAAAACAATGGTTTTTAGGTACTTTCCAAATGTTCCGCTGGAATCGGACCCTTCAATCAGATAACATCAGGATGTCTCTTTCCTGAAAAATCAGCCATTAGTACCAGGGTCTCAAGATGAGAATGAGAACACGTTCTAAACATGCGGTCACGTGGCCAAATGTAAATATCAATAAAAACACAATCTATAGGGATATTAAATAGGTACTCAGTGAAAGAATCTGATTTAGTTTTCGAAGCTGGAATCATGATTTCATTATCTGATATCTCAGTGAGCCAAAGCTTTGACCCTTGTCAACTGTTTTAGGTTTCGTTTTTTGTTTTTGTTTTCTTAATACCTCAAATTCATTCTGGGAGGTCCTAATGTCAAAGGTTAAGCAAGTGCTCCAATTAGAACTAGACACACAGCATTGTTTCTTGTTCATTTTCCTTCCTTCCTGAAACTCTATCATTTTCGCTTGACCTCTCCCCCTTTTCCACATTCTTGCTTATTCCTCTCTACCTCCCCATTTGTCCTTCTGTTATAGATACAGCGATCACTACGGTCAGCGCAAATGACCTGACTGGGACTAAATAATGCACACCTTGATTCTAAACGACGCGTAACATTTACCATCGTCTATGTTAGGTTGCTCTTCTCTTAAACCACATTGTCACATTCAGAATACTTCTAATAAAATGTAGATATCTAAAAACAACAGTGATAAATATAAAAGAGATACGGTTTAATACAGTGAAGGTCAGAAATTAAATATAAATTTTGAGCCTGCCTGTATCTTTAACATTTCGATGTAAACTGTAACCGGAATTTGTTTCCCTTTATCAGAAGGGACATATCATTTTTAATATAAGATTGATTCCATCAATAAAACCGTTGTGTAAAAAAGTTTCTTCTCGAAATGAAATTCGGTTTTCATCTGGTCATACAGTCGTTTTTTTATATTTGATATATTGACTCTAAACATATTTTTATATATTATATCGAATACTGTTCTTTATATATATCGAGAGAGGGAGCAAAAGAAAGAGAGAAATATGGGGAGAGAGAGAAAGAAAGATCGTCGATAAAGTATATGGTAGGGGTCCTGAAAATCATTTGAGTCCACTATGACAATGATTTAAACTACTTTAGGAAAAGTCCGAACCAGCATAAATTAATCTGGTCACGATTGCGTTTAAGCATAACACAGACTGTTGCCGATCGGTCTTGACTTGTCGATTTATATATATATATATATATATATATATATATATATATATATATATATGTGTGTGTGTGTGTGTGTGTGTGTGTGTGTTTGTGTGTGTGCGATAGAGTGTATCGTTAGAAGCGATATAATGACTAAATGGAAACAAGAGGAAAATCTACATTTAGCCGGCGCGTTTCGTCCTGTGAGATCTAATGTAGGATTTATTATGCTGCACGTGTTTATATATAAAGAGGTGAGGATGTTATTAGTTTATCAAGGCTTATAAATTTGAGAACGTTCATGCAGGGCCGGCGCTACGATTCCTCCCCACCACGAAACTTTGATACGAAACTCCCACACTCTACTCGATGTCGATATCAGTTTCCCAACCTGTGGACTACAATCCCTCGAAGGAAAATGGAGGGGCAACGCTTTTTAAATTATCAAAAATCAGGGAAATATCCAATTTAACTGAAAATTTTACTACATATTGTTTAACTATTTACTTTTATAATGAATATTTTTTTTATTTTTAAAATATCTGAGAAAATGTTATTCTTTTTGTAATAACCACCAATAATTTTATGACTAAATGTTACATAAAATGATGTTTAAATCTGATTTTTTTACATTTCTATAAAGATTAATCGCCGACGCATCACCGCTGAAAAAATTACAAAGATCCCAACACAACACAAACAAGATTGTCTTAAAAATTTAAAAACATTATTTCAGTTTTCGGGAAAAATTTTCATGTGTTGAAATCTTTAAACATTTTTATTTTTAAGCGATCATTTTTTGGTTTTATTTTTCGAGAAATATTGAAAAATAGGGACTAGAAATTTTATTTTAATTACTATCCGTGGACTTCTGGTTAATATTAGTAAAAAAAAATCAGAGATCATCCTTCGTGGATGATCTTGGAATACAAAATTATTTTAA
Source organism: Acanthosepion pharaonis (assembly GCA_903632075.3). Taxonomy (NCBI): domain Eukaryota; kingdom Metazoa; phylum Mollusca; class Cephalopoda; order Sepiida; family Sepiidae; genus Acanthosepion; species Acanthosepion pharaonis. The sequence goes on from CAHIKZ030002112.1 coordinate 4,772,387, forward strand.
CAAGATATATTATTACCCTCTTAAATGATTTAAAAGAATTGTACAAAAAGAAAATTACAATTTTATAAAATAAGCGCTAATGAAATTAGCACTTCTGCCCCGATTCCTGTAGATATGGGGCCTCCATACAGTTAAAAGGTTCGGGGTTGTAAGCACCGGCTTTGTTGGTTATTATATTTAATGATTAGTAATATAACTTAGGTAGAAAGATTTTAAAAGATACAAAAATAAAAATTTTAAAAAATGCTGCTGAAACTAGCTCTTTTAGGGCTTCAACCTCGCCAGGAGTTTCTCCGTAGCCCTGATACCAATTGTTTCTCTCTATGTTACTCTCTTCATATATGACTTTCTCGTGCACCATTGCCTGTTTAATGAATTTGTTCTCTACAGCGTGTTTAATTAGTTAATCGTGTAATGTTAAACTTAGTAAAATATTTACTTCATGATATAAATGATACTTTTATTTTTCTACTATCATTCGTTTTACCTTAACCTCTATCCATCAAGCAATAAACAGATAAATTAATCAATACCGTTATCAATCAGTGGACATATCTCAAACAAGACTTGACTTGTCCTTTACTATTTCTAAAAGCCTTTGACTGAAAAGTAATGACATGTTTGATAACAAAAGGAATCCGTATAAAAAGTGTCAGTGTTTACTGTGTGATATCTAAGAAAGCGTCCTTTTACAAAATGAGATAATTTACGCCATTGACTTCCGGTTTATTTGACTTATTGCTTATTTACTTTTTTCTTCTATTAATCTTTTCCAAAGACACCCAACAATGATAGCTTTTATCTTCCTTCATTAACTTTCCTTTCTTTGACATATTCATCTTCTCTTTCTCTTTTCTTCCTTTTAACTTTCATCTTTATATAATTCTGTGTTTCTTTCTTCCACTCAATTTCACTTTCTATCTCTTTTATTAGTTTATTGTTTCATCTTCATTTTCACGATCTCCATGAACCTTCTGTGTAAAATCAAACTAAATGAACTTCCCGCTTGTGGAAGGCCAAAGAACGGATTATCTGAAAATTAATGAGAAAAGCAAATGATTGGAACGAATACAGACCGTACTCAGGATAGTTTAGAGCACAGTTCCCATCGTGGGGCGTTAAGATCGTATCGAAAAGCGTTAATAAATTTAACTTATTAAGTATGACACAAATACAGATGCTTAGGTAATTTATTTCTTAAGCCTATATTAGCCAACCATATTATCATGAAGTGGAGTTTCCATTAAGAATCGACATTATTACACTTAAGGATTAACAATAGCTTATCCTTTATTTTAATTACGTGTCTTTAATATATTATGATTTATATTATGAAAGTATTCGATAGATATTTTGCTTTAAACAAATTAGGTTTTAAATGATGCCATATCAATTTCTCGTTACTTAAAAGTTAAATTAATTCCAATAGAAACTGATATATGAGGTAAATATTTTTAAAGACTCAATTAACATGGCTTACATAATGTATCTTATTGTTTCCAAAACACTTTCGATGCTAGAAGAAAAGTGCGAAAAAAAATGACAAAATTTTAGACGATTCTTCAATGTTTCCAGTAAAAATCAACACAACATAAAATGCTAACTAAATAAATAGTACTTTAATTTTTCTCTTAAACTTATAATTAGGTACGTCGAAAATAAACGATACCTAATATTTAAAATGCATTTTGAAAATTAAAATATTCCTTGAAGTTTATATTTTAGCTTTCATTGTAAGCTAACAGATTAAACTTAATATTTCCAATAAGCAAAACACTTTCAAACTGAATTTACATTGACTGGATTGATTTTTTTTTATTTTCATTTAAATCGCCAAAATCTTCTATATTAACAAATCTGTCAACACAACATTATTTTCTTTATTAAAAAATCTTTAAAGATTTTTTTTTTTTAAATGTTATTTGAAAAAAAATTAGCTGATTTTAAATCTACTTAATATGAATCCATACAAATAATACCTACATTTGGTTTAAATTTTTTGGTGGGTGTTTTTATGAGGTTTTGACACATTTATAAACAACCTGATGTTTAGGTAATTTATCTAAGGAGTGATGATTGTTATAAAATTACTAAACGAATACAACACAATATTTCAAATATAGAATATGTTAATCATTCTAATAATTTATTTTTTGGTACTTTCACTTTATAGTTTTAACTAAGAAGATGCTTGTTGTGGAAATGTTAGAAAATTAACAATAAATTTTAAACTGACTAGAGTCACTGTTCTTATCTTCTGATAATGGACATCTTTTTTACAAAAATCGGATTGCACAAAATATTTAATATTCTTTTTAAAATACCTGGGTGTTGCGATGAATTGTAGTAAGCCTTTCCATTTATGATAAGTAAATTTAATTTTTATTTAATAACAACATCGCGTGACCGATACAAATTAATACAGAATTTTAAAAGACTAATTGGAATTTTTAAAAACAGGAAAACATTTTTTGTAAAAATTCATTATTCATCGAAATTTTAATCCTTAAAAAATAGGGTCCATTTAGTTTATTCATCAAAAAAATTAAAATATGTTGCAATTTAATAATGTCTTTGTTTTATTGTGTTTTTATTTTAAGACTCGGCAGATTTACTCCAATTGGAAGTTCTGTTTGACTAAAATTTGATGATTTAAAATTTCTGAGGATCTCTTCTTATGATGAATATAAAATTTAGCCTTACAAAAAGGAATTTTTCGAAATTCATAAAATTAAATGTGTGGTGGTTAATAGATCTAAAAATATAAATTTTTATTTAAAAAAAGAAACATTTAAAACATAAAATCTGTCATTTGTGAGTAATTTCCGAAAGTTTCATTAATATCTGACAATTATCTGATTATTGCAAACATTTTCAATGAGTTTTTAACCACAAAACGGCAATTAAATATACCAAACTAATTTATGATCCTCCGTTGACACCAGAAAAACAAGTTTTTCTCCTTTGCTGGTTCTAAACAGATTAAAGAAATTAATCTTTACATAAATAAAATCCTTCAGTCTTTTCCTCTTAATAATAATAACAATGATTTCGACGATGAAAATTTTTATAAAATTTTGGTCATCTTTTCAACATGTATGCTCATATTTTAGCAAATCTATAGAGGTGCCTAATTATAATGTATGTAATCATCTTTGGTAGATTTCCAACAAGTAAAAATATTGAAATAGACTACAAGGCCATAGAACAACACAGAAAAACGTCCATCTGCTTTTAGCACTTCAATTCAAAGCCAAGGTCAAACGACAATGGTATAGTGGCATTGCTACAACTTGACTGACCTGAATTATATACATGTAGAAAAACTAAGATATATATATATATATATATATATATATATATATATATATGTATGTATGTATGTATGTATGTATGTATGTATGTGTGTGTGTGTGTGTGTATTATAAAGTTACAAAACAAAAGAGAAAAAAACATCCAACTGCTTGTAGCAATCCAATTGAAAGCCAAGATAAACCGACAAAAACAAGTAGTTTTCTGAGATACAACTTGGGTGGCCCGAATAGAAATACTCCAGAAAGAAGAAAAAAAAATAAATTGTAGTGCGAGAAAACAAGACTCAAACAAAGCCAATATCAAGCAATGATTAATAATATTACGACGAACAAATTCGTTGGCCTTAATTATTTTGAAGTAGAAGTAATGCAAAATAGAAAAAAAAACTAATGCAAAGTAATTACAAAACAGGACAAGAAAATTAATTTCGATCTATCGCTCCTATTCATAGACATTAACTACTGATGATATGGTGAAGTAATATTTAGGTGACCTGAATAACTTAAAAATATGGACACACACACAAACAAACATATATATATATATATATATATATATATATATATATATATATATATATATATATATATATATATATTTCAGTCGAACTAGATTGGGAAAACAATAGTTTATCACAGCAACCATCACAGCCGTCCTGCATCAAGGTCGGAAGGTAATTAGGCTGGCACCCTGCATCAGTACATACCTGGCCAATGTAGAGGATTGCTCGGCAACCAACCTGTCTTGAGCCATGACTAGCTGTCCAGAACAGTAAATCATTGGCAAGTTCTTGTTTCGCTCGACAGCAATATGTATAAAAGTGACAATGTCTTTGACAGACCGTATCTAAATATATAAGCGTGTTTTGGCGTGGTGGGTAGGTAAGTTCATATAAATTTCTTGTTTTATCTGCAATGATTAGTAAAGTAGTTGACTTGTTTATTTTGATGATATCTCTTTTTATATCTTCTGGAAGGCAACTTACTGTTTATGAAATGCCATACTTCTTACTAAGTCAGTTAAGTCACATTCGAAGTTGTTTCTTGTGGTGCAGGGAAATGTTTGGTTTTAAACAATATCTATCATTGCATGTATCATTTGTACTAAATTCGGAAACCATGTCAAATACATACTATATGAAATAAGCAAATTCATTGACTAAAATTATATCGGCGTCTACAGTGACGACGGTTACATAATTCTGAGAAACTGTATCAAACAAAACTAGAGAACGAATCCCAACAAATCTAAAAATATGATGTCACATAGATATAAAAACAAAAAAATTAGATTTCCTAGACATCACACTTAGCCTAAACAAAATTAGATATCAGCCATATAAAAAAAACTCAACAAAAATCAATCTAGATACTCACATTTTCCAACCACCCAGCAACAACAATCAAGATGATTCCACAATTAATAAACTGTCGGTTATCTGACAATTCCAGCTTCAACGAACTCAAAACTATTGTGAAGCAACTCTAAAAGACACTATTTTAAGGAAAAGAAAATGCATATGCTTAACCCATCGTACAATAAAAACCTAAAAAACAAACTCATCCACAAAAGCACTTCCCCATTAAGCACTCTCTTAAGATAATAAACAGAAAAACATTAAAAATCAGCTACAACTGAGCCGACATAATGATGCAAATGATAAAAAAGACAGCAGAAAAATCACCGACACCAATCAAAACGACCTGTTCATACAAAGCAAAGAATAATTGTCACATAGATGTGAGAGATCTTGGAAATAGAAACTACGAACACAAGATATCTTTAAACAATAATTAATATGCGATCAGCACAACCCTTTCTAAACATATGTGAGACCTTAAACAAAATACACAAAAATAGAATAGAAAATAAGGGGAAAAAAGTCTACAATAGTTACTACAACCTTTGTCTAGAGGGGAAATTGCTATAAACACCTTTCCAGACCAGCACAAATGACTAAATAAAAAGTGAGAAAGAGTCTCAAAATGCAAACACGAAAATATTGTTACTGCCTTAGTTAAAAATCAGAAAGTAAAAATAATATCTTTTAAGGCATCACCAGGAAAACTGCAAATATATGTACTATATACAATGCAGATGATGTATTATACTTTAAAGAAAGGTCAATACTAAAATTAAGATAAGATCGCACATCACAAAAATAAAATAAAAATAAATAAAATGAATAAAATATAAAATAAATTAAAGAAATAAATAATAAACTTGAATTCAATGAGAACAGTGCAAGCTATAAGTGAACCATACGAAAAATAAGAACTAGCCTAAATAGTCCTAAAATATAAACTGTACGAGATATCCCTATACATGGGCAGTGGAAAGTGAAAAGATTAACCCCCATAGAATTAATTTAAAAATCCGGGTAGGTTACCCGAATTGATCTGATAAAGGCCGTGTGCACAAAGGCACCTTGTGATAAGAACAACAAATATGAGGGTAATTATTCGATGTAAATATTGTAAATAATGATAATTCCTCATCCCAGAAATTGAGAAATAATAATAATAATGAGTGGCGAATAATACAGAAATAAATACAAAATACCTTAAAGCAAATCAATAATAAATCAATAATGGGTTAAAAATTACAAATAACACTAGACGATGATTATAAAATCAATGCATTCGGCCCCATAATATCTACTAAACAACCATCGGAATATTTCAAAATATAACGGTTTTATCGCTCATCCAAGAACCGATAAAATAAACAATAAATCGGAAATAGATAACGTTCGTATCTAAGTCCCCAATGATTAGCGTATGTAAATTTACGGAATTATATTTTTAAAAGAGTTCACACTAAAATAATGAAAATGTTGTCCAACTATATGATTATATTAAGCAAATATGACAGAGCATTCCAAATGATTTTTGTGCTCACATATCATGCTCGATGCCTAGGCAATGTGAAGCTATAATTAATAATAAAGTGTACGGCACTAAATATTGATAAATATTTAGCTTTTTCCTCATTTTTACTAAAACTTTTTCCTGTATTTATAATAATAACGATGCGCTCTTATTTTGCCGGTAAATTTGGAAAATATAAATTAATCCAGTAATAAAATTTTTCAAGTTGTAGAAAAGTATAAAATTTTTACATCATTCGAAATAGAAATAAATTCTACATAAAGCGTAAACAATAAAATTAATTTATATTGTTTTATTATAAACATATTCTGAAATGAATAAAACTTTAACCATTGGTATTAAAATTACTTTCGCCAGTGTATATAGAAAAAATAATTGAGAAATGAGAAATTATATAAAAACATTTACCACAGCACCGTGTCAATAAATTTTAAATATAAATAAATATATATATATATATATATATATATATATATATATATATATATATATATTTATTAGTAGAGAGGATAAATGAAACGGTCAGATATAAGCAGGCATGTGTGTACACGTGTGGTGTGCATACGCAGGTAAGCAAATAAACAATCTTTAAATGTATGCATGAAGTGCAACGTAATAGTGCTCAATGCGGTAATACAGAACAAAGATACCTACATTTACGCGTATATGTACTAATTAATATATATACATACACACACACACACAAACACACACACACACATATAAATATATATATATATATATATATATATATATATATAGGGGAACATTGAAGTCAACACTCAGAGGTGACAGACATTTTCATGCAGTTGCAATCATCAGCCTATCATCAGGATGATTGTATTTAGCATAAAACAGTGTCGCCTCTGAATGTTGACTTCAATGTTCACTTTTATATTTACATACTCTTCATCTCTGATATAGAGCACTTTATCCCATAAATATAGTATAACTTGAAACTATATTTCTTTATATATATATATATATATATATGTGTGTGTGTGTGTGTGTGTGTGTGTGTGTGTGTGTGTGTGTGTGTGTGTGTGTGTGTTGTGTTCATCTGCAGTCTTATGCCCTCAATCACACTGAAATACTGGTCCTCTAAGAGCACCAAATTTAAGCAATGATGGTTTTATCGGTCTTTGTTAATTATTATAGTGGGGTGATGGTGTTTGTGGGTAGGGCGGTAGTGTTGGTAATAGTGCAGGTAGTGTTAATGATAGGTGTTGGTGGTTATGTTTTGGTGTTCTTGCGTTTTATTACCTAACCTAAACCTAAATCTAACTTCTTCAAGGACACATGGCACAGTGAATAAAGGCGTTAGTTAGATCCAGTGACAGAACCCAAAGAGTGGGAGTTCAATATCTTGCACGTGGAACTAGAACAATCTAACCCAGCGAGCGAAATAAAGGGTTCAGTTGGACATTCCAACTACCTGAAGAAGGCCGGAGCGAACAACGGCCGAAACGTAATAAATATGGCGACAAATATGAGGACAATTCTCCGAATATGGTAAATAGTGTAAATAACACCTCATCTCAGAAATATAGACAAATATTATTAGACTTTTGTTTCCATCATAATTAAGGCTAAATTTACAGTTAGCACATCAATAACTATTATTATCATATTAATAATAATTAATGTCACAGTTATTATAACTATTAGCATAATCACAATCGTGAATATTACACAAGCAGTCAGCGTTTAAAAGAGAGTCAGTCGTTCACTTCTGAACCGACTGCTCGGTTGAACTCTCTTCCTACGGACGGGAGGAACCCGAAGGAGGCTACGCCGAAGGGCGGAGTCTCCTTCGGGGAGGTAAAACCGGCCCTGAACCCGTATATACGGGTTCAATCGGCATATTTTTGGCCGAGCCCATGGGCTCGGAATGCCCACGTTAAAAAGGCCTTCTGCCACATGACACCCTCGTGGGGGGGGGGTGACTCAATATAGTCAGCGTTGAAAATACAAGCATCATTATCACCATGCCCACAAATAGAACCCAAAGACCCAGACCAATAGGTGTGTATGTGCGCGTCTACACGTGTGTGTGTGTATATGTGAGGAAGTGTAAGTTTCTCTGACGACGCAGGCGGTAGATGGGAAAAGCGTCAAAAACAGCCCTACCCATTAGTTAGTGAAAGGAACATCGCTGTACATAAAAGGCCACGGTCTCGACACCGAAATAGAATTAAAATTGCTTATGTATGTATGTATGCCCGAGCGCATGGATGTTTATCTGCGCCTGGCCTCGGATGGGGCGTTTGTGTGAAGTAAAATGCGTACACCCGTGTGTGTGTGTGTGTGTGTGTGTGTGTGTGTGTGTGTGTGTGTGTGTGTGTGTGTGTGTGTGTGTGTGACGGTGTCATCCCGAACGAGCACAGAAGAAAATTTCCCCTCCCACTACCATAGTCAAACAAGCATAAATAAACCAGTTTGTCTGATGATCGCAAATCCGTGAAAACAAGGGTCTCACACCCATATCCATACAACTGAACATATATATATATATATATATATATATATATATATATATATATATGCATGAGTAAGATAAAACAATGTACATACACACAGAAATATTTGCAACTACATAAGTATATTTATTTCTTAGGAGTTATAAATACTGTGCTCAATGTCATGAAACAGAGCTATAAATATATATTAGTGAATATACATAATATCCAAAACATAGATAATTACATATCTCAATATAACAATGATATATTAAGCAAACTCCCAAACAAAACACTAAAAAATAATACTACTAAAATTCAATACCCATTAAAGGATCAATGCTTGACTGAAGGCATTATATACAAAGCTAGCATAAAATCAGATGATGATGTGAAATATGACTGAATTACTTTGAATCATCATTACCAGCACACAATAGATAACGGTCATAATCTACACCTGAAAATTGCATTAAGTGCATGAAACGCCGAGTAGTTTTATCAACGTTCGATATTATCTCTATTCAGTAATATATATATATATATATATATATATATATATATATATATATATATATATATATATATATATATATATATATCAGTTACGGTGGACTGGTCATCTGATGACAGGATACCCAAGATACTAATGCTAGTTAGATCAGGGCTACAGGAATATAGGACGCCCAAGTAACTTTTCAGCTGTCAATATATGGAGATCAACATGTTTTAGTGGACTCAGCAGTTTTCAGTCTGCTTTTCTGAATCATGTTCAAGAAGCGAGAGCAAGAACTAAAAGGTCAGACAATCTAACAGTGATCCCATCTCACAATCCTCACTCTTGCTCCATATGTGGCCTCCTTTGTAAATTAATAGGGTGTCTTAAATGCCACAATATTATCGCTCAAAATTTCATAACTGAATCAACTAAGCTGCCAGATCCTCATACGTCGAAACCGACGGGAGAGTCCATTATATATATATATAATAAATCACCAATCAAAACGATCTGTTCATATATATGCATTATCAACATCATAATCATCATTATTATTATTATTATTACAATATATTTATACCAGTAGTTTCTGGATACCGATGCTGGAGAACAATTGGCAGCAAGATTCGTCAAATCTATTCCACCATTTTTCCCAACGGAATTGTGATAAATATTATCTTAATTATTTATTTGTGGTTATCTCATTGTAGTTTATGCTACAGTGATATTTGTAACTATGAAAATGTTTCAGTCAGGTGAAATATTCTAAGGAAATTACTAAAAGCTGAATAAAAAAAATACCGTGTTATAATAGGAAATCGAATCTCAAGGTGTTTCTCATTGGCTGGATTTATAGACGATTTGGTTAATCTGATAGAATTTTGATAGTATATCAATTTGAATTAAGTATTTTACAACAAGGTACATTATAGGCAACTTTTGTCTCCTTAAATCTTATTCTTTTTATTGTACTTCTGAATTCCGATTTCTTAGTTTCCTTTCATCTCATTAACGCCTAGTTTATTATTGTCTTGCTTGGGGTAAAATGAATTTTTTAATAAGCATTGCATTTAAACTGAAAACCTGGTTACCGACACAGGATATACTTAAGTAGTGACTCAGCGTACAGAGAGATTGTATAGCACCAAAGAGTTCGAAGTCTAAATCTCTGTATCGAGGGGAAAGCGAAACATTTATCTATAAGATAGATAGATAGATAGATAGATAGATAGATAGATAGATAGATAGATACGAATGTAATGAAGCTGGCGGTCATATCATTAGTTAGATTGTATATATATAGACCCCATTACCACCCCCGGCGCCGCAGTAAGTACAGTGCACGTAATAGATTCACGCACTGACCCCTTCGCACTGATAATACCCACTCCCGTCACTGGTTCTACCAGGACGCATGGACGCTGGTAGGCACGCACACACTGACACGCTTACTTTATTGCCTGTGTCTAGAAAATATACAGCCCTTCGTCCTTGTATTTCCTCGGTGCACCCAGTGAACTCGTTCAGTCCACAACAGATAGGGTGAGGTTCGACTGGGGTGGACGGAAAATTCTGTGCCGCACAAGAAGTTTACAAACGTTCAATTTATATCACCTGTCCACTTAGACAAGAATTGTGCATGAAACTAAATGATCAAAGGACATATATATATATATATATATATATATATATATATATATATATATCCTCGAAAATGCATATTTATATACAAAGAGGAAAGGGACAGGAGAGAAAAAAGTAGCAAGAAAGTGACAGATAATTACAATAGAAAAGATTAAGACAATGGCTTTGAAATTGTGTGTGTATCTGTATATATGTATATATGTATATATAATTATATATATATATATGTGTATATATATATATATGTGTGTGTGTGTGTGTGTGTGTGTGTGTGTGTGTGTGAATCGGTTTCCTCATTTCAAATATAGCCTCGCATTATGTTTGCGTCTTCACGTGACTATTCGTGCTATAGTGTCCAGGTCGTTATTTTTTTTATCAAATATATCAAATATTTATGTTCCTGAATTTGCGAAACATGTTCTTGATGCAGGATTGTTTGCATTTTATGTTTAATGCTTCTGGAATTTGCAATCGTCTTTTACGCTTTATGCAGGTGCATCCAAAAAAAGAGCATACTAATTTTCTCAAATATAGCATAGCATGATGAAAGGAAAGAACAATGTATTTTTATTATTTTATTAATATTTTAATCCTTTCTAGCACGTGCGAATTTTTGGTTAACATCTTGTTTTTCTTGCCTCAGCGGTTAGGCCAATGATTAGTAGGGGTATTTTTAGCGTTAAAAACACAGTTTGGGAAATTCTTGCAAAAATCAAAAAATGTTAATAAGATGTTCAGGGCTTATTAACAAATGAATGACATTATTTTTTAAACATATTTTTTCAGAAAATCTTGGTTTTGATGAAATTTCGGGAAATTTCTGCTTCATATATATATATATATATATATATATATATATATATATATATATATATATATATATATATATATCAGTTAAAAAGCAGGAATCCTTGGAGAATTTAAATCATTAATTTGTTATAGTCCAACAGAAAAAAATTATTTAATGAAAATCTGCTTTGAATCGAAAAATAAAAAATGCAATAAAACTATGACACTATTTAATTAGAAAAGCTTTTAATTGCTTTTAGAAATAAAGCATATTAAATATACTATTGTTTTAAGAAAAAAAGAAATTGATGACAACAGAATTTTTACAAGAATTGTTTTCATATTTTTAAATAGAAAAATTTATTAATTTTTAAATCTTTTAAAATTCTATATTAATCTCAACTTTTTAGATGATATTATTATTAAGTAAAAACTATATTTCCTTTTCAAAATGGAAAAGTTTAATACAAAACATCACACCAATATTTTAAAAAGAATTTTGTTTTTATTTATAAAATTGCCGATTTTTGTATGTACAGACGAACATACACATTATCAAAAAATAGGAGAGATAAATCTAGTAAATTTAAATCAAGATTAAACTATAACTATAGTAAATTTAAAGATTAAAATTCAATAACACATTAGATTACGTAGAATATTTACATAAATTTTTAAGATTACTAAGTACTTAAAAATTATATAAAAAAAAGGCGCTCACTTCATTTTCTGCAATTACATTTTACAGATGAATTCCGCGTAGAATATCATTAGGCCCGTCATCAGGTTGTCAAGGCGTCAAAACAGCTACTGTTGGGTTAAAAATACATTTATGCAATATTTTGAACATAAGATAAATAATATTTGTTTGAAATGACATTAATTACACTTTAAATCAGTTAATATTCCTCAAATAAAGTTTCACAAAAAAGTACATTTTATTTTTGGAATATTTTTTTTAATAAAGAGAATAACATTGTAATGAAAGAGAACTAAAAAGGGCACTAATCCGTTATTAAAAAATCTTCTTCCAGTCAATTTAAATTAGTTTTCGAAATACAGCAAAGTATTTTTATTATTGGAAAAATTAAATTTAATTTATTAAATTTAATGTATTTGCTTGAAATTAAAACTAAAATAAAAGTTTCAAGAAAGAGTTTACATTTTTTTCAAATAATTTTAAAACTTACGTATCGCGTTTTTTTGTGGGGATCACTAACTGATATTTTGTGATCTTGGTAAGGATCTATCAGATCTCTAAAAAATGTGGGCGGCTATTAAGGATCGAACTTGTCATGCACTTTATAATGACAAAAAGAACAGAGTGATTATCACAATCTATTTTTTAAAAATCATGCCTCGCAGATCCATTCGATTGTAGAAGGATTTCAGTTCTCGATGGATTCCCATGTTTTGCCATTTTGTGCCTCCTCATGAATCAGTGGTTAGAAGTCTAATATCACAAGTTAATACTTCTTGTGTGAATTTGAGTGTCGTAAGATAATTAATATCTGAAGTGTTCATCCATACGTAACTAAACTCAGAGATATATAGATAGATAGATAGATAGATAGATAGATAGATAGATAGATAGATAGATCATGAACTGACTTAGATAGATAGATAGATAGATAGATAGATAGATAGATAGATAGATCTAATTTCAGTTTCACTGCACTTAACGTATGGAAGCTGTTTGTTGATTTCATGTTTTATTGTAAGAAAATTTTAAATGTGTTATTGCATGTTCATTTATTCCGTCAATGAGCTTATGCATGTGTGTGCTTTTTTGTATGCATACACACGTACACACGCATCAGTTAGCATACACTCGTGTTTTTTAGCTGATTCGGTCGAAAACTTCCAGAATTTACAAAAACGTCATTGTTTATAAGATGTTAACTTTAGCCTCTGACCTCACGGACATCATTCTTAAGAAGTGTCTTGGATGAAACCCCCCAAAACAATCTATGCCTTTCTTCCTCCCTACATTAATTCAAGTACTTTTCAGAAAATATATTGTATTTACTACATGTGTACATAAATTTAGCTGAAACTGATTCCTTCCATCAATGCCAAAACCAATCTTTTAAAATTATTGTTCTTTTTTTTAATGTCTTCAGAAATTTTACGGGATATAACAGAAATTAATTTTAATATGTCTTAAATTTGTTTATATATCTGTTCATAAAATACGAATTGAACATTTTTGACTTTTTGAAAATTTTAATATTAAAAAAAAAGAAAACTTATCTTAGCTGATGCATTTCGTCCCCCGAAGAAAATTACCAAGGCAAATGTAAGAATTTTTATGACAAGCATCTACATACAAGCACAAAAATATTATTGGTTTCACTGTTTCTTTTCTTTTTTGTCACTGCTTTTTATTCATATTGTCCTTTACATATATACTCTATCTGAAACTACACAATATATATATATATATATATATATATATATATATATATATATATTAGTAAGGAAAAAACATCGACAATCTGCCAGAATCATGAACGAAGAAAGAAAGAAAGAAAAAGTGAAGTGTTCAACAGCCAGAGAACCTGACAGAATACAAAAAAAAACTCTTCAACAACAATTATCAAAGGACAGCTCGATTCGTTACTCAAGTTTCACACTCTCACGATCATCAGATTATATATATATATATGTGTGTGTGTGTGTGTGTGTGTGTGTGTGTAGGAATATATCTTCATTCAAGCATGTTTGGCTGAATAATCTAAATTTCTAATTTAATCCTCTCAAATTCACGGATTAATTTCTTAGTGTTGTTACAAAACTGATTAAGAAAGACGCCATAGTTTTGGTTATTTCTTTTATTTTCCCAAATAAACCAAACATGCTGGATATATATATATATATATATATATATATATATATATATAAGATTAATATAAATAAAAATTCCCGCTTAACTGATTATTATCAACGCCTTATCTCTGGAACTTTGTAGACGAAATTTTCCGTAATTGACTGTTTAAGGTCATTAATTTATGTGCTAGATGGAAGATATTGATACATACATACATAATTACATATGTTTGCGTGTGTGTGCAATGCCTTGTGCCTAGTTTTCAATTTGCTCCATCTGCTTTGGTAGCTATCTGATTGCTGTTGCAAACACCTGCTCAGGCTCATTAATGTTTACTAAACACGCAAAAAGCCAATCCGTGGTTTATACTGTGAATGTGCCATTTGAATGTTAGTTACAATTTCTGTGAGAGATACCATAATCAGTAGTTGAACAAGAACACTACAACTAGACGATGACTTGTGACTTTGTTTCGCACAACAATCGATCGCTTCGGAATAGTTTTGTTGATCAAATTTATCTCGAATGTCGGAATTATGAACAATTATTGACTTATTTCTATAAATGCAAAGCGAAAGAACAAAACTCGCCTCAACTACCAACTAAATGAGCAAAAATCACTTTTTTCACTACAAATTAGGAACATTATAGATAATATTTCAAAAATAATTAGTCAGTTTGTACTAATTGATTAAAAGTATAGAAAATATAATTGTATAAAATCAAAAATCAAATTCAACATTTTACCAAATGATATACAAATTAAATTTAAAAATAATTGAAAAAAGAAAAAAATGCAAAATGTGTAATAAATTTCAGATAATTTTGATAATTTTGTAAATTTTATTCTTGTTTTGTCGCATTGATAGATATCTGCCTTTATTTGACGGAAAAGTAAAGATCCTTCTTTCACTATGATACGATAATAGATATTACAAGTAGACATAGTTTTATTAAGATTTACAATCAATTTATATTAACAGGACCACCAAGTTAACAAGAAAATTTGATGAGTCAAGAAGGTGGTAAATTAATAATAAAATTTATCTGGTAGATGTTTTTCTTAATGGATACCATTTTTAATGTAGCTTGATGAATATAGATTTAATAGTAGAAAAAATACAATATTTTAATATTCTTAATATAGTCTTAATGAGAATTGTATAAATAATTCATGAAAAAAATTTTAAGATAATTTCACAGCTTTTAGTGCTGGTCCCTGGCTTGATATAAGAGAATAAAACAAATAAAACATTTTAAAACGTGTATTTGACAATATAATTCGATGCTTTTGTTTCATATTGAAATAATGCATTTCACAAACTAATATGAAGATTTTTGCCATGGGATTCCTGCAAGTTTTCAGTTTAGTGACACCAAATATTATAAAGCAGAAAAACAACCCCGTTATTGTAGCATCCAGTGGAAATATAAAATTACCAATATCTTTTTCTTTCAAAATAGTTCCATATTCTTGAATATAAAAATTCGTATTAACATTAAACATTTCTTATTCTGTGGGACAATTTTTCTTGTAACATATTCTACTATATACAGAAGTGACATTTTAATATCTTTACGGATCCTAGTTTCAAGTTATCAAATATTTGGCATGGGACTTCATCCAGAAAATGTCTACGTTTTAAGCAATTCTGCTCTGGATCAAAGTATTCTTTAACACGAACATTTAATTAAAGTAATATATTTTTCTTTTTTCAATATGAAATTTTTCAATAAGATTTTAAACTGTTACAAAGTAAGCACTGATTAATATTATTTAAATTACATCTTTTGTCTTTTTACAAATGACAGTAAAATTAAAAGTCACCATATTTCAATAAAGCAAACTTAACTTTATTTAACAATTCCGAATATGTGTCGGGAGATTTCTAAGAAAAGACATCAGCATACATTCAAGGCCACACCCTATATTACATACTAAGATTATTACTACTTTTATATAATACACTTTAGAAAACAATCATTGAAAAAAATAACAACGAACCCCTTGAATCTGGCTAATGAATTGGTCGAAAACGATTGGAAAAATAAGAAACAGTGACACTTTCGTAGTCCGTTCAAAAAAAAACTGAAGGAACATAATTTTTTTTATATTTTCCTTGTCTGTAACATTCAATGAAAGAAAATAGTTGCTGCTGAAATATAAATTGTTCACGAGTATATATATATATATAAAAGTGAACATTGAAGTCAACACTTAGAGGCGACAGGCTGTTTCATGCTAGATGCAATCGTCAGGCCTGACGATTGCCTCTAGTATGAAACAGCCTTCAATGTTCACTTTTATATTTACACATGGTCTATCTCTGATATTGAGCACTTTATCCTATAAATATAGCACACCTTAAGAGTATATTTCTTCATATATATATATATATATATATATATATATATATATATAACATTTTAAATGCTATTTTTAGTGGGTACTAGTATTTAAGTCTGCAATCTATTTATTTATTAAATATTATATTTAGTTAGTTTCATCTACCGGAGTGAATGTTTGAGAAATTTTATTAAAGAAAAATTTGAACGAAACAGTATTAACTACATTTACTGGCTTGAATGTCCGAGAAATTTCATAGAAAAAATGCGTCCTCCCTCAGGCCAAATGACAGTTCCGTGTAAGATACAAGTTCGATTCCTCTGGAAGGACGCATATTTTCTATAAAAGTTCGCGGACATTCAATCCGGTAAATGTAATTAATGATATTTCTTGTAAAGAGATCATTTACTTAAATATTTGTATCTATAAAAATAGCATATAAACAGAAAATATATTAAAATAATTGTCGAACTAAGTCCATTTCATAATATATGTTGTCATTTTTTACGTTAAGAAACACTTTCAGAAGATATGATCGTTCGAAAAAAATCATGAGAAATTTGTTGTTTAAAAACAGTAAATTGACTTTGCTAACCAGACGCTTCCTCGGTAGCTAAATGGTATAACAAGTCAGGCCAAATGATTTAGGATACATGTTCGATTCCTGTCAGAGAACATATTTTTTATGAAATTTCTCGGACATTCTGGCCAGCAAATGCAGTTAACAAATACTGTTTATTGTAAACAGCATTTAATTAAATATTTGTATCTATAAAAAAAATTAACGGAATATATATATATATATATATATAATATATATATATATATATATATATATATATATATATATACAGAGAGAGAGAGAGAGGGTGAGAGAGAGAGAGCTAGATAGATAGATAGATATAATACACCAGCTCCTGGAAAATCAAAAAATAATAATTCTGGTGACCGTCTATATAAAGAGCAAGCAACCAACACTAAATAAGATTAGTTATGAGTATACTAACAATGTTTTCGAATGTTTATAATATCAATGATTTTAAAATGTTTTTGAACAAAATCGAATAGATTATAATCATACGAATTACTACCCTTCGATCAAAAACATGTAAAAACTCTATAGCGACAACAGTTAGTTCTAAAATACTTATAAAATGAGCGCGTTCATGTGGCTTTACAGAAAAACCAAAATTATCGGTTATATTAATTTTTTGTCGTAGAAATTGAGCGCTGAAGATGATCTCGGGTGAGACTGAAAGTACTTAGGAAAATAACTATGAAAATAAAAGACAAGAAAAAACTGCAGCGCCTTCCTTAATAAATATAATATCAACATTAAGAAGTCGACACGAGAATTCGAATGGACTCCAATAAAAATAGACATATCTCCAGATTTCTTCGACCAGGCATGCTTGAATAAAGATATCCTGCCTAAAAAAAAAAAAAATATATATATATATATATATATGTGTGTGTGTGTGTGTGTGTGTGTGCGCGCGCGCGTGAGTGCGTGCGTGCGTGCGTGTGTTTTGAACATAAGTTGCCCAATGACATAAATAAAGCCTTATCAAAAATTGTTTGCGGATTTATCGACGCGCATTGTAACTGTTTGGTGGTTTTGGAGCATCGAGTCTTTCGCTGGGTGTTATATCTTTTTTAACGAACCAGTTTATGGTATTGTGTTGTTTCTTTTTTTTTTCAAAAGAAAAATTCCTTTGTCTTCATCCTTCTACTCTATCTTATATGTCGATATATATATATATATATATATATATATATATATATATATATATATATATATATATTATCTTCTTATTATAAAGGTTTATAATAAAAACATGTTGAAATCACTACACATGGGCTTTCATGTTTCAATACTATGATTGTACTTCTTCAGTTGATGGTAAGTAACTACTGATTAAATGATTTTTTAAGAAAATTTAAAAACAGTGTTAGCCCTTTTTTCTTTTAACTTTCGGAAAGAAGTACAAACATAGCATTAAAATATGAACGGTTAAGTGTAGCGATTTCAAAAAGTTTTCTATTATAATCTCTTATAATAAAAATATAATAATAATATATTGTTCAACTTTATATTCAGCACTTTTTTTTAAATTAAATGCTACGAAAAGTGGATTTTTACTCTGTTCTTTATCTCATTTGGAGATATATGCATACATACATACATACATATATATATATATATATATATATGTGTGTGTGTGTGTGTGTGTGTGTGTGTGTGTGTGTGTGTGTGTGTATGTGTGTGTGTGTGTGTGTGTGTGTGTGTGTGTATAGATAATCCAAAAGTGTAATCAAATATTCGCAATGTAATGTATTCATAATCTTTCATGTTGTTCCGGTGCATCATTAAATGCCAATGCCTGCATTAAAAAATGAACCTGCGTTATGAATGAGCCAGGTACGGATAAAGTCCATATATGGCATTGTTAAACCTGATTCCCTGTTTACAGCGTTTGCAGCTACATAATCTTTTTGCCCCAATCTTCACAATTTGCTTTAGTCTAAGGTTATAGTTATGTCTGTGTGTTTATATGGATGTTATTATGTATCTGAATAACGACATTACGAAATCAACATTTCTTGTAAACACAACTAAATCATTTGTTGGAAATATAAGAATTCTTTGACAAGGCGTCATTTGCTCGACAGATTCTGGTGGATTTGTCAGTCGAGAAAAAAGTAAAGCCTAAAATTGTCTTAATCCTATCTGACAGCATATAACAGTGTCAAAATAATTAGTAACGCATGCGCAAAGCGAATGATTGAAATGACGTGAAATGCCAACACAACACCCGCCCTCACCTTACATTCTCATACACTTTCAGTTGACGCATACATCCTTCCATACAGATAAAATAAAACCCATAGATTAATATATACTGACTCGTATGTATGCAATTAGAAAACATATCTGGTGTTTGTAGACGCGAATGCACCCATATTAATACGAAGAGAAGAATGCAACGATGGATATAGACAAGCGAAATTCACATGTGTACACGTAAACACACATGTTCGTGTTTTTCACGATATGCTGTTCGGTTATTATTTTTTTACTCTCTTCCTTTCTTTCTCACTCTTTCATTGTTTCATCAAAATCTTACTACGTTCGTGTAATAACCCTTCGTTTATATATGTTCTACTTCAAAAACGTCATTTCTGACAATATTTTAATACGTTTCATATTTAAAAACATCTAATCTCGAAAGTCTTTTTATATAATAAAAATTCATATACAGACACATTCGTTTTTTATATATATATATATATATATATATATATATATATATATATATATATATATATATATATATATATATATATATATATTTTCTGTATGTACCTATATGTTAATGTATGTATATATGTATCTATCGGTCTATGTGCCTGTATTTAGGTTGCCACCAAAAGTGTATACACTAGAGTCCTTATTTAGAAGATTTTCAAAATTTGAAACGGGAGTCCAATAATAAAATTTCAGATTAATTGAAGTTAAAGCCGCACTTCCAAATTTTCCAATCAGTTAACATTTATGGTATATGCCCCTAGTTATAAGTTAAATGTCAGATTGCTCTCTAGCCTTGTTTTGCAACCTATCTAGAAGAAGTATAACGTTGAACTCCTCTCTGTAAAAAAGGCAGCAACAATAGCATGGTGGGACTGAGGCCACGTCCTCCACATGAAGTGGGAACGACTCATCTGTCAATACTCTTCCATGTTCTTCCCTATTCCGTCTTGTGTAATTCTCCTAATTAAACAATACAAAGATCTTAAGCTCTCTTTCTGTCTTTATAGGCAATCATTATATTCGTTCTTTTCTTCATTGTCGCACATAAATCTTATTTATTGGATTAATTTAGAAATATTTATTTGATGTCTTCTTCGATTATGTGTTTCAGTATAGCATTCAGTACAATAACATCGTCGAGTCGAGATTTAACAAGAAAAACAGATTTTATTTAAATTGCAAACTGAAAAAAATGAAATATAATAATACTTAAATGATAATATTTAATATTTAATTAATATTAATAATCATATTAGTTAATATTATAATATTTATTATTTACTCTAATATGTATTTATTGGTTCTCAATTTTGCAAAATTTATTATATTATTACCTGTTCTTTTTTGTTTCGTTTTCAAGTCATTTATAATTTAAACAAGAGAACTTTTTAAACTATAAACTATTTTGTTTTATTATTAGTACCTGCAACAGTTTCATTGATTTTGATTAGTTTTCACGTTGTATGAAAACTTAAAAGAAACCTGAATTTGGACATCAGTCCAAACGTTCTCACTGCATTAACGTCATACGTATATCGAATCTCCTTAGGTAAAGGTTAAACTGAATTGTTTGAAAGTTTTTACTTATTATTAAAACGTTTTTCTCTAAGTCATTTCATTTATTCAATTTCGTTACATAAATTAAGACAAATATATTTCTTATACAAAGTAAGATGAGGTATTCTATCAAGTCTTCATTTTAGTCTTTAATGAATATTTTGCCCTGCTGACATTTATAGTATAGTTTGACTTCACTTATTTTATCTCAGTTTTATATACGTACCTCCACAAAAAACGCGATACCTGAGGTTTAAAATGAATTAAAAAAAATAGAAGAATCTTTCTTGAACCATTTATTTTAGTTTTACATTCAAGCTAATAGATTAAATTTAATATTTCCAATAGGTAATATATTTTGCAGTATTTCAAAAATTAATTTAAATTGACTGGGATGAGTATTTTTGTAAAAGTAGCTGAATAGCGCCCTTTTTAATCGTCTTCTATCGCTCTTTATTAAAAATTCTTCCAAAAATAAAATATAATTTTCTGAAACTTTATTTGAGGAATATTAGCCAATTTAAACTATAATTAATCTGATTTGACAAAAATATTATTTACTTTAAGTTTAAAATATCGCAGAAATGTATTTTTATACCGACAGTAGCCCGATAGTAGGTGTGTAGACGTGCTGACCGCGTAAAGGCAGATACAATGCTGTTCTACGGAGACTTTATCTGTAAAACATACTTAAAGAAAATGACGTTAGCGCCTTTTTTAAATAATTTAAAAAAAACTCAGTAATCTTAAAAGTTTGGGAAAATATTCTCCGTAATCTAATGTTTTATTGGTTTTAAATTTATTATAATTACCTTCTTATTTTTTGATAATGTCGTGTATGGTCGTCCGTACTTACAAAAAAACGGCACGTTTATACACATACAAAAATTCACAATTCTTTTAAAAAAGTTGGTGTTTGATAATCTGTATTAATCGTTTCCATTTTTGATTAGTAAATATAGTTTTCACTTAATAATAACATGATCTAAAAGGATGACACTAATGCAGAATTTTAAAAGATTTAAAACTTAATAAATTTTTCAAATTAAAATTTTAAAAAAATGAAAATAATTCTTGTAAAAATGTTGTTTCTTAAGACAATAGTCTCCTTAATGCATCTTATTTATAAAAGCAGTCAAAAGCTTTTCAAATTAAATGATGTCATAGATTTATTGCATTTTTTTTTTATTTGACTATTCAGAGCTGATTTTCGGTAAATAGTGTTTTTGTTTGACAAAAAGAAATTGATGTTTTAAATTATCCAAGGAGTTCCGCATTTAACTAATATAAATATGAAGAGGCTGGAATTTTAATTTCTTGAAATTTCATAAAATTATGTAAGTGAGGATAACAGATATATATATATATATATATATATATATATATATATATATATATATATATATATATACCAACATTTCCATCCGAGAATTATTCGATTTTTGCAAGAATTTCCAAAACAATGTGATTTTAACGCCAAAAAACACTAAAATTTCGAATATAAATCTTTGTCCAACTTGAAGAATAAGAACAAGAGAGATGGAATCTCAAAATAAAGAGCGGGAAATCATTTACAGAAGACAAAAAAGCAAGTGAAGAATTGAAAAGTAAAAAGTTTTTTTTCAAAACATTATCCTCAACTGTGTTATAAGCGCAATAATTGCAAAGTGATGATGACGTCCCAATGCCACTAACATTTGGTTTTAGCTTTTACCTTCCTCCTAATCCCGCAAAATTGTGACAAAAATGATACTCAATCCGTATTATCTTCACTTGATTCCTTGCTGTGACATCGAAGTTGTCCATATCTTAGTTTCACTGGTTCGGTAACATAACAATATACTTAGAAGGCCTTTTCTAATCGGTCATTAATATCATCGCAAGAAGCATGGGAAAAATCCCAAGAAATAAATCAGAATTCCAGGATTCATTGGAAACAGAAATTAGTAAAAGACCTAAAAGATGAGAATGTCGAGAGAATACCAATTCCCACTTTTTCTGATAATGTTGATCAACTGTTTGATGTTCCTAAACTTTGCGTTAGAATTTGCTTGACTTCTATTGTTGAAAAGATATTAAAGTATTTTGTTTTCATACTACAGCTGTAAATACCATTCAAAGGAATCTGTGATCTTCTCCGAACGAAACTATATTTTTTATTGGTTTTTCATCTCCAGATTTTCATGAAATTATGTTGCAGATGTCCTTTTTTGCTTCTTTCGTTTCTTTCTTAACTCCGGTGTTATTGATATTCAAATGATTCCAATAATTTTGGACAAAGGTTATTTCTGATGAATTAATGATAAACCTCAGCTGATTGACTGGATTCCATCAAGCTAAACTATATCCATTCCCATGCCATTCAGCAGCTGAATATTGATCATCCTTGTGACAATACTAAAGAGTTAGTTTACCTGACGCTTATGTTCATAGAAGTGAGAAACTATGAAGCGTACAAGATTTATTCTGTGTCTCATTTATAGTCTGAACATCATAGTGGATTTCGTTTAACTCCCTATGAAGGATCTTTGAATTTTCGAAGTCAAGTTTCACATAGAAATGTTTATTCTAGTCATGTGTTGAAATGTCTACTGCAATTATCTTCCCTTAGCTCAACGTTTGCTGGATTTTGGAAGTCGAATTTCTTTTGCAGTAAATAAAAGGATGTTTCAAGGGAGCTGATAATTATTTTCTTCTAAAACAATTGACGTGAATGTGTGCGTTATCATGTCTGCAACCATTATTTCAATAGATGAACGCAGAATGTAATAGACTCCTTACTTCATCAGAACAAATGCGAAGGAGTACTCTGAAGCACTGGACTGAAGTACCAGATTCCCAATAGACAGCCCTAAAACATGGTCTTCTGCACATCGTATTTTAGCGTAAAAGTTCTGGATGTCAGCAACCACACTGATGAGAGAGGAGTGACTCTGGTGAACGAGTATAACAGGCTGCGCACAAAATCCTGCAAGTTTTAGTGCAGCTTATTAAAACTGAACAAATAAAAACTGAAGCAATGTACTAATCAAATAAGAGTATTTTTGAGATAATAATTAGATTATTTATTCTTTGGCTTCACTTATAGAACTCACGGAATAGGAACGATGGGGAGTAATTAGTATTATCTATCTATCTATCTATCTATCTATCTATCTATCTATCTATCTATCTGCATGTATGTATGTCTCTATGATCATTATGCATGTATATATACATGTGATCGAAATGAGTTGAGGCGAGCAATTCATGAAGGTCGTAAGAAGAACTTACAATGGCTTGGACAACTATCAAGTCTATAGTTAGGAAAGGAGAAATCATTGATTCACAATCCATCAAGTTTCATATGGCAGAGTATGTCTCTCCAATGCAGTCCTTGTTTGTCACATTAAGAGTCATATTGGTAGACCTATCACAAATTAGGATCATTGCTAGGCTGGAAATAACTTAATATATGGACTGTGTCAGAGAACCTGCTTCAGTCTCACCCGTCACTTATAAACTCACGACCTGCCTGAACAGAATTTACAAAAAAATCCAGGCCCTGTACAGAATAACTTTGTTTGCCGCGTCCACAATAAGCAATGCAAGTCACTTATTGGCTTCAAGAGTTATTGTCGTTGTCACAAAAAACTAAAAACATGAGTCAAAATTACCAGCGATTGTCAGACTCGTTTAACGAGTCGACAGCCATCATGTATGCATATGTATGCTTGTGTCTCCCATTCGGTCAATATCACTGTAAGTCTTTTTTTTATATATCTATATATCTCAATGCATACACACACAGCTACATTACTGGTTAGGTGAGTTGTCTATTTCTTACCAGCAAAAGAGAGCGGCTTTCAAGTTCAAATAAAAAGCAAGATTTCGAAAGCTGATTTTCAAGGTCATCAGTCCTTAGTCCCAGGAACCAATAAAACTGTCAAAATGACCAAGGAAGGAAGTCTTAAAGTAATGGATCTCCCCATCGTCTATCTTAAAAACAACTTGAAAGAGGCCGTTTGACCAACACAAGGGCTGACCAAAATTAACGATAAAAAACAAATGAAAACTACAGATAAAGTTCGCTTTATTCAGAAACAGTCATTCACTCCTGTAGTTCACTTCTACTAACAAGAAGGGATTTTTTTCTCCTGATGATGGCTCTGCTGGCTGAAACTAGTTGAGGAACCTAATTGAAGAATAAAACAAAAAATATTAATATACAAACCAGTGTGTCTGAAAATTTTAATTTTTCATATTTTTTTATTATTATTAGTATATATATATATATATATATATATATGTGTGTGTGTGTGTGTGTGTGTGTGTGTGTGTGTGTGTGTGTGTGTGTGTGTGTGTGCGTACACTAATAATAACAAGTTTTCATCTTTCAATGTTTCGTACAATATCCAAGTACTGATAGAAAACTTACCGCTATAAAATTTTCAATCTGTACTTGAAGAGTCCTGCGTGTACAAAATTCAGAATTGTACCAATCGAGTAAGAAACAAAATGTATATTTATTATTGATAGTATAAATTTCAGATTTGTTATTTTACATCGAACATTTTTATTACTAATCTTTTTTTTTTTTTTACAGCATTCTTCACACTGTACAATACCCGGGGGCCACACGACGTAGAGGGTTACGATAAGGGTTAGTCTATGTAGATAGGAGGGGAGGATAACTGTTGACTCTAGACTTGAACAGGTTAAAATTGTAATGATCGGGAAAGAAAAACGTCCTCACGGGAGTCTGTTCCCCACAGAAGTGGTTCGCTGTACGAAGCTGTTTGAGTGGAACTTACTTCCCGCCGATAGGATACGAAGGGAATGTGAGTGGTTGGCTTCTATGTAAGTAGCTTGGCGGGTCCTAGCTGTGAAGGTCAGACCTGGTGCAGTTTGTCCGAGCATTTACCATGGTATTAGCGACAGAGCATCCCGCATGTGAGAGAGGACTCGGAGACGCTTTTGAACTATATCAAGACTGGAAAGTGAGGGTCTGGGCAGCTACTGCCTAAATATGGCAACGGTACTCTATTTCAGCTGGATCTAGGAATTTCACTTGACATCGGGTGTGAGTTTGAGTCCCAATATCCTCTCTAGGCACGGCACCTCCTCGAAGGGCATCCGTTCATCGTGACTGGCAGTAGTTCGGGATCTGTTCGGAGGTGATGGAATGTAACCAGTTTGGTTTTAGAGGCATCGAATGTAACCAGCCAGCTTTTGCCCCACTGGTAAAGTAGTATTAGATCGGATGTGAGGTCAGCTGCCAATCCCTGATCGTCAAGACTTTTAGAGCTGTGCCGTATATCGTCGAAACCCATACTGCTCATCGCACAAGAGGTTGTTCCTATCCATGTGTTCGACGACGTTCTTGTTGATTAAGCCCTCAAAGAGTCTACTGATGAAACTAATGGGTTTATACTGAGAGTGGGGAAGGTTCGATTTCCCGCGTTCTTGAAGATCGGACATATGATTGTCACTTTTCACATGCTTGGGAAAGATTTCTCCTTCATGCAGCGCTTAAATAACTTTACTAGAATCGGGGATAATCCTGGGTTGATATTCTTAAGGTCGACCACTGGGCCAGTGGCTATTTAGGGGTCAAGTATTTTGATAAGGCTAGAGCCTTACTCTTGCTGAAATGAGTATATTATTGAGATTGTGGTGAGTTGGTAAGGGATGTCTTTTACAATCTAATGTTAAGCTTGAGGCAAAGATGGAGCCGAAAAGCTTCGCCTTGTCTGTCGAGGATGATAGGACCTTGGGGTCCGTTTATAATATTGACTCTGTTCATAATTTGGTTGCGGATCTTCCAGAATTCGTGAGATCCAATTTGTTTATTTTCAAAGTTGGCCAGGACAGATCGCGCTTAGCGGCACTTTACATTTTATATAAGTCTCTTACAGCGATTGTGGGCGGTTCTATATGAAGTAAGGTCTAGACTATACCGCTCCTTAAGATAGATTTTGAAGTAGTGGATCTGTTGAGCTATGGTTACAGCGCATTCGGGGGTGAACCAGGGCTGACTGTTTTTAGGGTGGGGGATATAAACCACTCCATTTCAGAAAGGATTCATTCGGAGATTTTGGCAGCAGGTTCGGGGGCATCATGTTTGAAGAAGGTTGGGAGAGGAGCTTCCGTTCTGTTCCAGTCTGCATTCACATAGCGAAAAACCGTTTTTATGAAATGGTAAATCAGGGGATGTCATTGGTTTGGAGTCAATCTGGACATTGATTAAGGAATGATCTGACGTGCCAATGGAGGATAAAACTTTTGCTGAGCGTCTGTCAGCACACGATGTTAGAAAAATGTCGAGGAGGTTCGCCTACTGTTCAGTCGCATCTGGGACTCGGGTTGGTTCTTCAATGATTTAGGTGAGTTAGAAGTCTCTGCAATATCTGCATTCCACATGTAATATTTTATGCTTAGTGTCCACCGAAAATCAACCAACAAAAACAATCTAATAAATTTCTAACTACAAAATAAAATTTACTCTATCACTAACAATAATTGTCACAAAAAATACACTGGAGAAACCTCAAGAAATTTAAATAAAATATTATATGAACACAAAAGGAAAATTTTACAGAACAATATATTAAATGCATTCGTTGCTCATCGTAACGAGACTAACGACAAATTTTACATGCTACTCTGACTAAAATAGAATTCACTAAGATGAAATATCTAGATAGCGACTTGATCGCAAGATCATCCAAAGTAGAGTTGTGCTTTGGCTCTTACAACATTTCACTATTTCTAGCAAATCATTTATTATCGTAGCAGAATATTATATTATGTGGGAATATCTAATAACAAAAATTATGGAAAAAAAGAAAAATAAATAAAAAAAACTACCCCCACAAAAAGAATACACAAACAAAAATATTTTAAATTTCCTATCATTCTTCGCTCGTCGCCCCAGCATAACATATTTCGTCCAATGAAGTCCTAAAGCACGAAAGCTGTCGCACGAAAAACCTTTTTCCCACAATATGTATATATATATATATATATATATATATATATATATATATATATAATATCTGTTGTGTCAATTGTTTTTCCACAATCAGTGTACGAGCATCTGAGGCACGCACGACGAGTATATACCACACTATTATCTCATATATATATATATATATATATATATATATATATATATATATATATATATATATATCACAATTAAGCTGTCAGATCCTCATATGTCGAAACCGACAGGAGAGTTCATTATATATATATATATATATATATATATATATATATATATATATATATATATATATATATATATATAACCGATTGTTGGTCAGAATTGTATGGTTAAAAAGTGCTCTATACACAATCCAGAAAAAAAAATTAGGTATCAGTTATACACCTGCTACCATGGTTTCAAATATTAATATCTCGCCAGGGGTTTGATGCTAGTTAATTTCCTAACCCTTTATTGGATTATTTTATGTGCAAACAATAGGAAGTGTGATGGAAGGGGAGATTCAGACAAGAATGGAAAAGTAGGTTGTTTGGGGGGAGGTAAAAAATAAATAAGAAAAAGAAATTTTTCGTACTTTCATCCGGGTTCGCATAAACTTAAAATATACTTTTTAGTGTGTCTACACCTCACTATGAACTTAGACCTTTTATTTAAATTTTTTTCTTGACTGTGTACGTTAATATTGCTAGTTATTGTCTTCCTGGCACACCCTACAGACATCACTACCATTAATGTAAATCTTGTCTCTCCGGAATATAACCCAGCTTATATTATGTTTTTTCTTGTATATTACGACTTTTTTTTTCTTTAATTCCCACACATGGCTGGCCTGTTTGGTACAATCATTCTCTTCTGAACGATGACTTGTTTCTACTAAAGATCTTGTGTAACTCAGAACTTTTAAGAAAGTGCTTATCAAGCAACCTGAAAATTTGGTTTACCCCCCCCCATTTAATTTAGAGGTGAAATCTAACAGTGAAGATATATTTTCAAGTTACTTGATAAGCACTTTACTAATAGTTTTATTTACACAAGATGTTTAATAGAAACACAATAAAATTAAGTTACAGCTGTACTAGCAATTTGGGTACTACAATGAAAGGCAAAACACCAAGAATTTCAAGGATATCACTCCTCACCTACTATCACACTTCCTATTGTGAAGCATAAAGTAATCAATAATGGTTTAGGAAATTAACTGAAATCTACCACATGACGAGACCGTCATGGTTGAAACCATGGTAGCGTGTTTGTAAATGATTCCAATTTTTTAATATTTAATATATTTTAATATACATAAGTGGGCATCGAGGTTAATAACCAGGGGCGGGAGCCTATTTCATGCTTCAACACAATCTTCAGGTATGAAGTTTGCGTTTAATCAGGAAAACGGTCTGTTGCCGCTGGGTGGTGGCCGCAATTCCCATACATACGATTTATCCCTGATATTGATCGCTTTAATTCATAAATATAGAATACATTAAAACTATATATATATATATATATATATATATATATATATATATATATATATATATATAGAGAGAGAGAGAGAGAGAGAGAAAAGAGAGAGAGAAGTGAACATTGAAGTCAACATTCAGAGGCGATATGCTAGACGCAATCGTCAGGTCTGAAACAGCCTGTCGACTCTGAGTATTGACTTCAGTGTTCACTTTTATATTTATATTTACATACGCTCTATCTCTAGTGTTGATCACTTTATCCCATAGATATAGCACACCTTAAAAACTATATATATATATATATATATATATATATATATATATATATATACTACATTGCAATACTTTGAGGAAAACACTTGAATTTTTTTTTAAATTATTTAAATGTTTTATTATGACAAAAAGAAAAATCATTTTATGTTTAAATTTTGCTCTCGTTAAAATATATTCCTTTAGTCTTAATTATTGCAGCACAATTTCCGGAAAAGAATTAATATACATTTGCCTAATATTTCCTGTT